>CM051265.1:36047233-36087233 GCA_027921565.1 Artemia sinica
GAGTTTACGAAAACATTGAAATATGTAAAAAAAAATAATAGAATTTTGACCACAAAACAGGAACAAAAAAAAAACTCCTACTTCCCTTAAAAAATAATCTAATCCTTTAGCCCTGTGCACCTTTAACCTTAGCGAGTTTCCAAAAACATTTAAACATGTAAAAAAAGAACAGAATTTTGACTACAAAACAGAATAAAAATAAAAACCTCCTGTTTCCCTTAAAAAATCACCTAATCCTTTAACCCTGTGTGCCTTTAACCTTAGCGAGTTTCCGAAAACATTGAAATATGTAAAAATATAGAATTTTGACCATTAAACAAAACAAAAAAAAACTCCTGCTTCCCTTAAAAAAAAATCACCTAATCCCTTAACCCTGTGCACCTTTAACCTTAGCGAGTTTCCTAAAACATTGAAATATGTAAAAAAAATAGAATTTTGACCATAAAACAGACTTAAAACAAAAAAATCCTGCTTCCCTTTAAAAAATTACCTAATCCTTTAGCCCTGTGCACCTTTAACCTTAGCGAGTTTCCGAAAACATTGAAATATGTAAAAAAATAGAATTTTGAGCATATAAAACGGAATAAAAACAAAAAAAAAACTCCTGCTTCCCTTAAAAAATCACCTAATCCTTTAGCCCTGTGCACCTTTAACCTTAGTGAGTTTCCGAAAACATTGAAATATGTAAAAAAAGAATTTTGACTGCAAAAACAGAATTAAAAACTAAAAAAACTCCTGCTTGCCTTAAAAAATCACCTAATCCTTTAGCCCTGTGCACCTTTAACCTTAGCGAGTTTCCGAAAACATTGAAATATGCAAAAAAAATAGAATTTTGAGCACATAAAACGGAATAAAAACAAAAAAAAAATTCCTGCTTCCCTTAAAAAAATCACCTAATCCTTAAACACAGTCTACCTTTAACCTTAGCGAGTTTCTGAAAACATTGAAATATGTTGAAAAATATAGAATTTTGACCATAAAACAGAATAAAAACAAAAAAAACTCCTCTTCCCTTAAAAAATCACGTAATCCTTTAACGCTGTGCACCTTTAACCTTAGTGAGTTTCCGAAAACATTGAAATATGTAAAAAAAAATAAAATTTTTACCACAAAACGGAATTAAAAACAAAAAAACTCCTGCTTCCCTTAAAAAAAAATCACCTAATCCTTTAGCCCTGTGCACTTTTAACCTTAGCGAGTTTCCGAAAACATTGAAATATATTGAAAAATATAGAATTTTGACCATAAAACAGAATAAAAACAAAAAAAAAACTTCTGCTTCCCTTATAAAATCACGTAATCTTTTAACCCTGTGCACCTTTAACCTTAGTAAGTTTCCGAAAACATTGAAATATGTAAAAAAAAATAAATTTTTACCACAAAACGGAATTAAAAACAAAAAAACTCCTGCTTCCCTTAAAAGATCACCTAATCCTTTAGCCCTGTGCACTTTTAACCTTAGCGAGTTTCCGAAAACATTGAAATATGTAAAAAAAAAAATGAATTTTGAGCACATAAAACGAAATAAAAACGAAAAAAAACTCCTGCTCCCCTTAAAAAATCGCCTAATCCTTCAGCCCTGTGCACCTTTAACCTTAGCGAGTTTCCGAAAACATTGAAATATATAAAAAAAAATACAATTTTGACCACAAAACAGACTTAAAACAAAAAAACTCCTGCTTCCCTTAAAAAATCCCCTAATCCTTTAGCCCTATATCACTTTTAACCTTAGCGAGTTTCCGAAAACATTGAAAAATGTTTAAAAAAAATAGAATTTTGAGCACAAAAAACGGAATAAAAACAAAAAAAACTCCTGTTTCCCTTAAAAAATCAACTAATCCTTTACCCCGTAAACCCACGAAAATCTAAAAAACCTAGGTCTGAAAACCCAAACAGTTAATTAACTATTCTAATTCATGATTTCAGGCACGTCAAACCACAAAATACTAAAGTTAACTTTTCAAATAATAAACTCCAGGAAACAAACACCCACGAAAATCTAAAAAACCTAGGTCTGATTTCTATGTTTGAGATGAATAAAGCTCTTTAGCAATTGACATGTAAAAATATGTCACGAGATGAAACCGAATTAGCATGTATATTTGGACTAATGAGATGCGAGTCTCTTCTAGGTGTGAGAAATTTAGATCTAAAACACCGGCAGTTTCTTGTTTACATGTGATATCTATCTAATATTCTAATTTAAGGAAAATCGTTACTTGTCATTCGCGAAGATAAATATTCTGAGACCTTAATAATAAAAATAGTTTTTATTAAATATAAACCAGGGCGTCTTGGGTATGTGTTAATATATTCAGTTTCCTTAGTATAAAATCTAGTTTCAATTTGGAATTTTATACAGTTTGAATATCCATTCTATCGATATAACTTCAAGGATGTATGGTGTTTTCGATTGCGAATACATTGGCTTGAAGAAATCGGCATGTGGAGTGATTTTTGAATGTGCATTTCTACTGTTGACTATAGATCATCAAGAAGTCTCTTGTTACCACTGGTATATAAACTACAATATGTATGAGTTCAATGAAGACAGGTGGCGCAATACACTATACGTTATAAACAAAATAGGTTTATATAATAGAATGATTCTTCCATCCTATAACAAAGGGAAGGATTTATCCTATGAACAAGAGGAAGTTAGAGAGATATGCTGTTTTTTTGGCGTAACAGCACTGTACACAAAAGGGAATGTGCCCACTGATAAACTTTTAATCGACAAATGCAAATCAGATATACCAATATTCAACTTGGAAGATTTTAATTGTGAGGTATTTCCGAGTAAAATACACAACCCAGAGGACGAGGTTCGATTTTTTAGCAAATGGGTACCAATAGATATTCCTTCTCGGAATATGTGTGTGAGATTTCCTAGGAAGAAGAAGAACAAACAAATCCGTGATATAGATTGGAATCACACTGAGTGGATGACAAACAATGATGAATTTTTACAATAGTCATCACACCCATGACCACCCAACGGTCTTTTTAAAGACCACCAATTCTATAAACACTTCGTAACCATGGTAATATGAATCTTTAAGGTTCAATATTTGAAGCTAGCTTCAGCATAAGCTTAGGATAGTAGCGGACACCCTACTGTAGGGACTCATTTGAACGACAATTAAAAGTTCTAGTGCCCTGTTTAAGTGACCAAAAACTGAAGGGGGCAACTATGCCCCATTCAATGTTCAATTTTTCCCAAAGTTACACGATCCAAATTTTTAGAAAGCCATTTTGTTCAGCATAGTCGAAATATCTAATAACTATGTCATTGAGGATGACTTAATCCCCCACAGTCTCCAGGGGAAGGGCTGCAAGTTATGAACTTTGCCCATTGTTTACATATAGTTTTCGTTATTGGGAAGTATACAGATGTTTTCAGGGTGGACTTTTTCTGATGGGGGGAGGGGGTCGGGGGAGGAATTTACGTGGGAACATCTTTCCAAGGAGGGATTTTGTATGGAAGAAGGGGATTGTCCATGAAGGAAAATCCCCACTCTTTACGCTAAATTTCTTTAGAACTTTCAAAAGAGATATCTAAAGTTTTGAAAGTTCTCTGTTGAAAGTTCTTTAGTACTATCAAAAGAGAGTAAGGAGCGGCCCAGCTCAATAGTAACCAAAACTCTAAAAAACGGAATTTTGATATCAAAAGATACAGCAAAAGAATTATATTTGTGTGTTGATTTCAAATATATAAGTTGCACCAAGTTTAGTTATACCCGTCAAAAGTTAGGAGCCTGAGAAAATTTGCCACATGCAAAAATTGTTGCTTCGCAGCCTATGCAACATTTTCCTGTAAAACAAGTTAAAATATGGAAACTTATGATATTTACATCTATGTTTTTAGGAATATGAAGAATAAACGCTTTTCCAAAAGCGTAAAACTCAAGTATAAGAAACAAGAATGCTTCTTTTTTATAACCATAAAAAAAAATTCTAAAGCACTTCGTGTTTTTTTCTGTACAAAAAATAATATATTGTTTTGTTTGCTCAGTAAAGCGCTACTTTTGTATGATTATGCAAACATAGATAAATATTATTCTATTATCTTTCAGCTTATTTGCGCTTTTTTTTATAGATGTAAGTTACATAGGCTGCGAAGTAATAATTTTAGTTCGTTTCAACACTTGCAGCAGAAAATCCTTGCTTTCTTTTCAAAAGATTTTTAGTTTAAAATAAACTTATATACAATTGTAGTAATAAATTTGGATTTTAGTATGCGTAGTAGCTTTAGAGAAATAAGAGTAAACAACACAAAATTTGGTCCTATAACGCATTTCACTTTAATATTATATCCGAAGCGCGCAAAGAAGAACAAAATATAGACAGCCTTCCACCGCCAACTTGTTAACTAACCTTATTAGCTAGCGATTTTCTGTTAGCCCTTGAAACAAAATGAAAGCAAACAATAATTGTTAGCTAACAATCCTCAAAGCATATTAATGGGGTGTGAAATACAGAAAAAAACAAGCTAGGAAAACTTGAGAATTAACTAGTTGAGTGGATTTCAATAGTCAGTGAAAATATGCCAACAAAAGAATTTACTAGCTTGGAAATATTACCTGACATGGATTTTCCCGAAATTGGTCATTTTGCTTTGATGCTTTGTCGGTTTTTGATTGTTGTGCTTTCATTTATCCAACGATTTTTTCCATCAACGATTCAATTTCTTAGAGAAATAGGACTAAGTAAAAAAAATAAATATAATGCAAAATAACTTAGCCACAAAATATTTGGATATAGCCTCGGGCTATACCGAAGAATTGGAGTGGGTTTAGTTATACTGAAAAGAGTTACACAATCACTTAAATTGAAGTGTTATGAATCACGTAATGAAGCAAGAATTTTGTTATCATAGAATTCAGTTAGAAAATGAGTCTTGCATTAAAATTAACAACCCCTTCGGGGTTACCTTAACTGCTAATCAGTTTAATCCTTTTTTTTCTCCACCTTCATACAATCCAATCACTAATTAGAATCATTCACACTCCTATTATTCAAAACATTAATTAATATCGTTCATAGTGTCCAATTTGCGAATCCCTTTTTGCAAAAATGTCAATCAAAACAATTCCTAAATACGCAATTTGACAATCTCTAGTTTTCGATTTAAAAAAAACAAAAACAAACAAAAACAAAAAAGTAAAGTGTAATACTCACTCTCTTTGAAAAACCAAACCAGACTATACCCACCAAACCAGACTATGCCCATCAAACCAGACTATACCCACCAAACCAGACTATACCCACTAAACCAGATTATACCCACCAAACCAGACTATACCCACCAGAAACCTGTCTGGTTGGCCTTGGTAAGTCAATAACCCCAAATAGCACAGAATGGAACATAGTCTACCCAAAGTATAATGCCATGTGAGGGAGTTCTGAATCTCTTTGAAAAGGTGTAGAGGCGCGATAGAATAACATGGAGATTCCTAGGGGCGCGATAGAAGTATAAGTTAACATACTACTTTCGATTACAAATTCAAAGGGCTAGTGCCCTTTTTAATAGTCGAAAGTGATTGGAGGGCAACTGCCCCCCCACGCCTATCATTCCCCAAAACACATCCACTCAAAATTTTGAGATAGCCGTTTTGTTCAGCGTAGTTGATTTTTAGATAGAAAATATGTTTTTGAGGAGGCCACTCTCCCACAACCCTTAGAGCAAGGGTTTTAAGTTATGCCCTGGGGGCATATAAGGTTTTTATAGAAGGCGTTGTCGTAAAAACATCAAAAAAGGCTTATTGGATTGGAAATTAAAAGGGTTAGTGCCCTTTTTAATAGTCGAAATGGATTGGAGGACAACTAGCCCCCCCCCCACGCCCATCATTCCCCCAAACACATCCAATCAAAATGTTGAAATAAACATTTTATTAAACGATGTTTTAAGTTCTGGAAATTAGGTCTTTGAGGATGACAACTACCCCACGCAGCCCCGCAACCCTCAGGGTGAGGGTTGTAAGTTATTTCCTGGGGGCATATAAGGTTTTGTATAGACAACATTGTCGTAGAAACTTCAGAAAGGGCTAATTCATTTGTAAATTTAAATGTCGAGTTCCCTTTTCAATAGTCGAAAGTGATTTTAAGGCAACTGACACCCCTTCCACGCCCACCATTTCCCCAGACACATCCAATCAAAATTTTGATATAGCCATTTTGTTCAACGTAGTTGAAAGTTCTGGAAATTATATGTTTGAGCAGGACACTCCCTCCACAGTCTTCAGGGGCCACGGTTATAAGTTATACCCTGGGGGCATATATGGTTCTTATGGAAGGAATGCTCGTATAAACTTCAGAGAGGACTCATTTGATTGGAAATTGAAA
Source organism: Artemia sinica (assembly GCA_027921565.1). Lineage (NCBI taxonomy): Eukaryota > Metazoa > Arthropoda > Branchiopoda > Anostraca > Artemiidae > Artemia > Artemia sinica. The sequence continues at coordinate 36,053,579 of CM051265.1, forward strand.
GTTCTAGTTCATTTTCTAAGTATCAAAAGATATTGGAGGGTAAGCAGCTCCCCCCCCCCCAAACCCTTTCTTCCCAAATGCATCCAATAAAAATTTTAAGATAGCTATTTTGTTAAAAATAGTTCAAAGATCATATAACAAAAACTAGGGTGTTGACACATCCCACCAGGGCCCAGGGGCAGGCATTTTAAGTTATGCCCTGGGGGCATATATGGGTCTTATGGAAGGGATGCTCGTATTAACTTCAAAGAGGGATCACTTGATTGGAAACTGAAAGTTCTAGTTCACTTTTAAAGAGTCAAAAGAGATTGGAGGGCACCTAGCCCCCCCCCCCCTCCACGCCCTTTTTCCTCAAACCCATCCGATAAGACCTTTAAGATAGCGTTTTTTTAAATAGTTCAAAGACCATATAAAGAAAACTCAGGGGTCAACACAGCCCCCCCAGGGCCCGAGGGCAGGTGTTGTAAGTTATGCTTTGGGGGAATATATGGTTCTTATTGACGGGATGCTCTTAAAAAATCAGAGATGGCTCATTTGATTGGAAATTTAAAGTTCTAGTTCAGTTTTATCGAGTAAAAAGACATTGGAAGGCAACTAGTCCCCCCCACGCCCTTTTTCCCCAAATACATCCAATAAACATTTTGAGATAGGCATTAAGTTAAAAATTTCTCAAAAGTCAGATAACAAAAACTAAACTCAGGTGTCGTCAAAACCCCCAAGGGCCCGGGGGCAGGCGTTGTAATTTATGCTCTGGGGCATATATTGTTCGTACGAAAGGGATGTTCTTATAAACTTCAGAGAGGGCTCATTTGATTGGATATTGAAAGTTCTAGCTTACTTTTTAATTGTCAAAAGAAATCCAAGGGCAGCTAACCACCCGACGCCTTTTTTCAAAACACATCTGATGAAAATTTTGAGATAAAAATGTTGTTAAAAATAGTTCAAAGGTCGGATAAGAAAAAATCTGGTCTCAATAGAACTCCCCAGGGCACAGGGGAAGGAGTTCTAAGTTATGCCCTAAGGGCATTAATGGCTCGTATGAAAGGGATGCTCGAATAAACTTCATAGAGGGCTCATTTGATTGAAAATTGAAAGTTCTAGTTCACTTTTCAAGAGTCAAGAGAGTTAAACTACCCCCCCCACGCTCTTTTTTCCCCAAACCTGTCTGCTACAAATTTTGAGATAGCCAGTGTTTTGGAAATTGTTCAAAAACTAAATAAAAAAACACCCCCAGAGCCCGGGGGATAGAAGTTGTAAGTGTTGTCCTTGGGGCGTATATGGTTCTTATGAAAGGGATGCTCGTATAAACTTCAGATGGGGCCCATTTGATTGGAAATTGAAAGTTCTTGTTCAATTTTAAGAGTCAAAAGATATGCGAGGGCAACTAGCACCCCCCCCCCCACACACCCTTTTTTCCCCAAGCCCATCCGATAAAATTTTTATAACACCCATTTCATTAAAAATAGTTCAACGGTCAGATAAGAAAAATTCCTGTGTCGACGGAACCCGACAGGACCCGGAGGCAGGCATTATGAGTAACGCTCTAGGGGCATATATAGTTTTTATGGAAGGAATGCTCGTATAAACTTCGGAGAGATAAACTTCAGTTGATTGGAAATTGAAAGTTCTTGTTAACTTCTTTAAGAGTCAAAAGAGATCAGAGGGCAACTAGCCCCCCTCCTCCACGCCATAAACGCATCAGGTAAAAATTTTGAGATAGAAATTTTGTTAAAAATAGTTCAAAGTTCTGATAACAAAAAACTCCGGTGTCGACACAGCCTCCAGGGCCCGTGGGTAGGCGTTGTAAATTATGCCCTGGTTAAAAATAGTTCAACCATCAGATATTAAAACTCCAGGGTCGACACAACCCCCCAGGGCCCAGGGACAGGCGTTGTAAGTTATACTCAGGGGATATATATGGTTGTTATAGAAGGGATACTCATATAAACTTCAGAGAGGGCTGATTTGATTGAAAATATGAAGTTCTAGTTCACTTTTGATGAGTCAAAACAGACTAAAGCTTAATCTAATCCCCCCACGCCCCTTTTCCCCAAACCCATCCGATAAAATTTTGAGATAACAATTTTGTGAAAAACAATTCAAACGTCAGATAATAAAAAGTCCGAGGTTGACACAAACCCATTTTTTCCCTTTGATATTGTTACTTTGATATCAGTTTTGATACTTTGATGAATATTTGATTTTTTTTTAAAGTTAATTTTGAAATAAAGAATTTTTAAAAACTTGAAATTTTTTGCAATCAAAACGAACAAATATAATTAAAAAAAACTTTCCGAAAAATAAGTTTTTCAAAGAAAAGTAAAGGCCATTTTAAACTTAAGCTAAGCAGATTCAAATACCTGTTAAAATTCAAAAGAGATCAGAGGTTAACTAGCCCCCCTCCTCCACGCCATAAACGCATCAGATAAAAATTTTGAGATCGACATTTTGTTAAAAATAGTTCAAAGTTCTGATAACAAAAAACTCCGGTGTCGACACAGCCTCCCAGGGCCCGTGGGTAGGCGTTGTAAATTATGCCCTGGTTAAAAATAGTTCAACCATCAGATATTAAAACTCCAGGGTCGACACAACCCCCCAGGTTCCAGGGACAGGCGTTGTAAGTTATACTCAGGGGATATATATGGTTCTTATAGAAGGGATGCTCATATAAACTTCAGAGAGGGCTGATTTGATTGAAAATATGAAGTTCTAGTTCACTTTTGATGAGTCAAAACAGACTAAAGCTTAATCTAATCCCCCCACGCCCCTTTTCCCCAAACCCATCCGATAAAATTTTGAGATAACAATTTTGTGAAAAACAATTCAAACGTCAGATAATAAAAAGTCCGAGGTTGACACAAACCCATTTTTTCCCTTTGATATTGTTACTTTGATATCAGTTTTGATACTTTGATGAATATTTGATTTTTTTTTAAAGTTAATTTTGAAATAAAGAATTTTTAAAAACTTGAAATTTTTTGCAATCAAAAACGAACAAAAATTAATTAAAAAAAAAACTTTCCGAAAAATAAGCTTTTCAAAGAAAAGTAAAGGCCATTTTAAACTTAAGCTAAGCAGATTCAAATACCTGTTAAAATTCAAACTCAAAACGACCAGAAATTACTATAAAAAATAAATGAAACCCAAAACGAACAGAAATTAAATAAACAATCATAGCAAACACATAAAACAAGTAATAATATAAATGAATAAATAAATGTTAAAGCGAGTAATGCTTAGATTGAATATGAAAATCAAGCTTAAAACGAAAAAAAAAATATTTTCCTATTGCAGTATAAATGAAACTTAAAACGAACAGAAATTAAGCAAACAATCAATGCAAACAAACATACAATAGATATTAATGTAAATTAATAAACAAATCTTAAAACGAGTGAAACTTAAATTGAATATGCAAATCAAGCTTGAAACGAACAAAAATCACCACAAACAAGAGTTTGGGTATGACCTCCTTCTCTCACTGTAAAAGTCTAAAACCTACTGCGTCATTGGCGCTTTACTGAAAACCAATTTTGTGACAGATATTTTCTTTCGTACCTAATATTGAAAATAAACATTAAGCTTATAGTAACATTTTGAACTGATGAGCTTTCAGCAATTAATATCATTATACATCAAATATTCAGTTTAATTTATTAGCTGTTTTTAAAGTTGTTAAAGACAAATATAGTTTCCCTACAAACAAGTGATTGGATACTGCCTCCTCTCCTAACTGTAAATAAAAACCAAAAGCCTACTGCGTCATTGGCGCTTAACTGAAAACGGATTATATTACAAATATTTTCTTTTCCAGTTCTTACAGCATTGAAAATAAAAATACAATTACAGTGAAATAAATTCTTGAACTGATGGATCTTTCAACAATTAGTATCATTATACATCAAATATTCAATTTGATGTTGTTTATACTTTCCAAAATTATTCAAGACGCATATAGTTTTCAGTAAAGCGCCAATGACGCAATAGGCTTTAGACTTTTACAGTGAGAGAAGGAGGTCATACCCAAACTCTTGTTTGTGGTGATTTTTGTTTGATTCAAGCTTGATTTGCATATTCGATTTCAGTTTCACTCGTTTTAAGATTTATTTATTAATTCACATTAATGTCTATTGTATGTTTGTTTGCAGTGATTGTTTATTTAATTTCTATTCGTTTTGGGTTTCATTTATTCTTTAATAGTAATTTCTGGTCGTTTTGAGTTTGAATTTTAAAAGGTATTTGTATCTGCTGAGCTTAAGTTTAAATTGGGCCTTTACTTTTCTTTGTAAAACTTATTTTTCTGGAAGTTTTTTTAAATAATGCATGAAAAGATAACCGCCCCATTTTTGCACAGTAAGATCTTTTCTGCACAGCTAATTTTCCGTTTTCATACCGTCCAGCCTTAATGAATTCTATAAGTTTGGAATTAGCGAAAAAATACAATTCTTTAGTTGTATTAATTGTTATCGAAATACATTTTTTGGAGTTTCGATTACTATCGGGCCGAGTTGCTCCTTACTTAAAGTTCGTTACCACAAACTGTTTGACTTTGGTTTGCTGCTGCTGGATACGAAAATCAACTGTACCTACGGTTGAAATTAAAATTAATAATTACTAGGGCGTTTTTTGACTATTAAGATAACATCAGCATATACTATGTGCCTTATATATTTTTGCTTGTCTCCCTCAGCTACACTCCATTTTGATTTGAGAATGACGGCTTTAGATTATCGAAAGTTTTGCAACGGGCTAGAAAACCATTAAAATCTACATCATGTTTTCGGGCATTTCAACAATCGTGCAAAAACTACACTGGACGGCCGGGTAAAAAACAAGAATGCCGACATTTTTCATGGTCAGAAAGACAACAACAATAGGCCCGGAGCAGAGAAGTATTAAGATTTCACTAGTGACGTAACATGGATTTCAAAGCATGCATAATGTTCGTTACTTTTACTACAAGCCATTCTTGGTTTGGTATATACTTTTGCTGAGATTTGACATGCATCTGATTTTAAATGGATAAGAAAACTTGTGGATATGGAAGTGAAAGTATGTGCAACGGTGCAACTGTAAAAAAAATGGTAGGTTATCTGTAACTTTTTTTCTAGGCTTTTTGCTTATGATAGTGAGGTGAAACTGGCTAAGGGCAGAAATCAGAAAAGAAAAAAAGAAGGTAGGCTAATATAATTTGTGGTTGACCCCTTCTGAATGAAATATGCTAATAAAAAAAAGTAGCAACATTAGATTCCTTATTTTGTGTTCTTTCCAAATGTAATGGTCACTTTTCTGACTATATACCTCACCCCTGATGGACCCAAATGCAATCCTAAGGATATATGTCTCCGTTAATTTAGCCTAGCCTAATGTCGTCATAGGCTCTTTGTTAAGACGGTTTCTGCAGTCTGCAGTCTCAACTCGATGAAGTTTATGTGGATAAAAAAAGCTACGTGATATAAGCTTAGAATCGGGACTGTTGAGAAGGAAACTTGTTAAGAAACAATTCTTTCTTCATTATATGCAGAAGAACTGTAGTTAAGACATTTTGACTGCATTCCACTGTTCGTAACCCCCGTCCCCCCCCCTAATGTGAGAATATATAGGCTAGCCCAAATTACATATTTCCCATGCATTTTGCCATGAGTCACTCATGTTTCAACCCGTGTAGGCTACCTGTAAATTGAATCAATTGTGTCGAAATCAAGAAACGGAAAAACATAGCCCCAATTCTTGGCTTATACCGATGCTGCTTATTATAAAGCAATGATTTCATTATTAAATGTTTTTAGAAATTGCAAGGAGGTTTCAAATTCTCGAGTTGGTTTCAAATGCATTTTGAGAAAGTTTCTGCCAAAATACGGGTTCCAGGGTAATATACACTGAATTGTTGATGGACGAGGATATGGGTGGGGCTTTTATACGTGCCAAGACCAAGACTGTAGTAGCCAAATATTACTGAGTTCTAATTATGCTGTATATAATTTATATACAGTGCTTAGAGGAAGACCGTGCGCCGATAAAGGAAGACCGGCGGCGGCTGGGCCAAAACAGCGCGCGGCCGCCACGCCGCCGCTCAGATGTTGGCGGTGCGCCGCCGGCGCAATCAATGTTGACCGCAAACATTAATGTTTTCATCAGTCTTTCTCAAATCACAGCTTAAATTTACAACAGATTCGAGCCTATCCTTGAGTTCAAAAGTTCACAAGTCGCTGGCTGGAAACTAGTCTTCTTCGTTATTCATCAAGAGAAGTAGAAATCTGGTAGAAACGAAATGGCTGTGGCGTTTTAGAACCCTTGCATAATATGAGTAGTTGAAGTATCTATTAGCTATGTATTCTAACATAAATAATTATTAAAATTAGTAGTTTTTTTCATCAAGCATTACTGCATATAAAACTTCAAATACCGTATCACAAAATTCGTCAGTTATCTGGGTAAAAACTTTGAATATAACTTTGAAATTAGCAGCTTAATTTTTTCATAATGCCGTTTGCCTATATCTGTTTTGTCACTTTTAAAACAGTTAAAATGGACGACTTTGATATTAATTATTTTTTTTTGCTCTTTTGGATTCCTAAAAAGACTTCTTGTATTAAAAACTGATTTTTAATAACAATTTAAAAAAATGCATTTTAAAGTTTTTTTTGGCTTCTTTATAGAATATATGTCATGTAGGCTAAGGCTGAACTGCTGCTTTTTTATTGCTTTTGGCTGCTCTTTTGGATATTATTCATTTTTTCTTTTGGGGATTCATTCCAAATTATAAACTCATAAATACCTAATATCTGTCAAATTATAAACTATCAAATTGATCAAATTGAAAAATACATGATGATCAGAACTCTTCAATTACAATGAAACAAAAAACACTTAATGGTTTATTCAGTATGAAGAAAAATCAAGTGCCAGCTATTTTCTTAGGTAAAAAATGAAAAGCTCATCCGTTTTAAATGTAATTAACTGAAATAATATGCAGACTGAAGTAGCTCCAGGAAGATGTTGAAATTTTCCTCCTAGTTCGTCACTTTTAATCCAAGCAAAATGTTAGGACACTTAGTATCAGTTATTGAGTTTAAGCTTTGATTTCCAAATGCTCACAAAAATTACCAAATTCAAGAAAGTCGCAACAATAAGTCACCTGTGGTCAAAATACTCAAAGACTCCTCTTTGATCCCCACCCAGGCTCAAAGCTTCTGCTATGGTCATATCTATGGAAATCTCCAAAGAGTTTCTTTTTAAAATAGCTTTCAAGCGTAGCTAGCGGCATTTAGCTTTTTTTGCTTTTCTTCAAAGCTTTGAGAAAAGTGTTATAACATTCCAAATGTTACATTTGTTATATTTGTGCATATTTTGGTAATCATTTGTGGGGTGATCGAATTTTATAACCACTGTAGATACTTAAGAACGTTGCAACATCTAGTACCCTGAGGTCATAAGACTGTCAAAGACTCATCCTTGAACCTCCCAAATTGAATGCTTTTATCAAGACCTGTCCTTTTAATGTTACTTGGGCACTGGACCAAGGGCGCTATTGTCACTCGAGCGCAACGTTAGGTGGGGATGTCGATATCGCTTTTGTCACATCAATTTATTTTAGTGTCAATCTCAATCTGCCTGGTACTTATGAATGAATGTTTTCAAAGTAAACCCGTTTCATCAAAAAGAAAAAAAAAACGGGTTGGACGCATTAGTCCCTTTCCCTTTGGACGATAAAACTATACAAGTGGTGTGTCAAGTATAACTCACGAAAATCTTTTTGTCAACTTTCAACTTTTGGCATCCCTGCTTAAAAAAAAAATTAAGGTGCAATCACTTAAATATAATAACTCCCTATGCCCCCCCCGTCTGGATACCATCTTGATAGGATACCGTCTCTGCTTTAAATAAAAAAAATAATTAAACTTATTGGCATCCCTGCTTAAAAAAAATCGAGGTATTATCATTTAAATATGATAGCTCACGACCCCCCCCCCCTATGAATACCACCTTGATAGGATGCTGTCTCTGCTTTAAATTAAAAAAAAATTAACTTTTTGGCATCCCTGCTTTCAATAAAAATTTTCGAGGTATTATCATTTAAATGTAATACCTCCCTACCCCCCCCCCGCCCTCTGGACACCACCTTGTTAGGATACCGTCTCAGCTTTACATTAGAAAAATAATTAACTAGGTCACTATATGGTTCAAACAAACACGCAAAATAACGTTAAACAGCTTAGTGTTCCTTGAAAAAATTGAGGGTATGAGTAAAGGGGTACAAAGACAACAACAAAAATGTCGAAATTATTCAGATATACCTCAAATTATTGGAAAACTGAGTCATATATTCGCTGTGGCATTCAATAAGATCCAAAAAATCTAATTAAAAGGGAGCACACACAAAAGCCAAATTAGGCCAGTTGCCTATGAGAAATCGCAAAATACCCAAAACAATGAACAAGTCCCAATGGGGGGCCCTGGGTCTGTCCAAATATTTCAATGGTTTCCCAGGGAATTTGATATAATTTTCTTCTGTCTCCACTTTAAATGAAAAAAAAATATCTTTTTGGTTGATAGCAATAATTTACAATTTATTTATGAATCATATTTTTGGGGCAACTTGCGTTTCAATCTTTAATTCCCCAACCTTGTACATAGCTTAGTCTATAGCTAAATTTTGTCTCAATAGAAGGGGTTTTCTGTAGGGGGGGGGAGGTAAAAATGTTTCAGAAAGAACATTGTATTTTCTATAAGGCGTTCAACAATTGAGTATTAAAAATTAAGAAAAATCTTATCTAAAACAGCAAAAGAAAAAAAATTCTGCAAACTTACAATTCAACTATAGAAACAATCTGTCGTCTGTCAATTTCAAAATCCAACTGAAGGCTGAAGCTGTATATTAGTGGATGCGTTCTATAATTCTATTCAACTTGAAAATAAAATTCTTGACTACGAATGATGTAAGAAATAGCGATTGGGAAACTGCATTCGAAATCATTTAAACTCATTTCATAAAGACGATACGTTTTTGGTCAACATATGAAGAACTGTGTATATTGCAATATTTGCAATTGCATATTGCATCTGTCTGGTTTTTATGCAAAGTAACAAAAGAGACAAAAATTAACGAACGAGAGAGTAGTGAAGAATTATGGTATGCAAAGTAGTATTTGGTAGGGAAAGTCACTGGTGATAAATCGCTAGGGGTGGCACCGTGATTGCGTGATTTTCGGGGATTCGGGGAACCAAATTTTTTTTAGGGGTGACGCATAAATTTTCGGGGAAATATCCGAAAATTCGGGGATAGTGCATGCCCTGCTTGATTTCTAATCAGGAAAATCGAAATACTAAACCACACGAGAAGGAAAAGCTCCCACTTTGCGGTTGACGCAATAAAGAATTGCCACAAAATTAATTAAAATTCGACCGAACGCCGCCGCCTCTGCCGGTGGCGGCGCGCCTGCGGCACGCCGACGGCATTCCGACCCTTCGGCGGCGGTCGACTGGACCTCTCGTTGGTGGCGTTCGGTTGGTCCGCCGGCGTGGCGCCGGGGTCTAGCTCTAAGCTAATTGGACGTAATATGTTATTAACTGACTGTGGTAATAGTCCTATGCATGGCCTCTTCTGAGCTTAAATCTATAGTAACAAAATTCGGTGCTCTTCTATTAAACGGACTCTTTTATATACGGCAATGCATACCAGCCACGAATAGATCGAGACGTGTGATGAAAACAAGTTTACCATGCCTTCTGCACGGTAAAAAAAAAACGTACTTTCACGTTGACAGCATTATTTCACGTTTGATCAGTGTACTTTCTAGTTGTTGGATTAGCGTGAAAATAAACTTTTTTAGTGTATAGGTTTTTCTGTCGTGTTTTTACCTTCCTCGAATATATGTTTAAACTCGTTCAGTGTACTGGGAGGAGCTAATGACAATCAACTGTTGCGAAAATGGGTCATACCGCGGGGCATGACCGATGCAAAAATATCGTGAAAGTAGGTTGTCCAGGTTTTGATCTATTGGGATTTAAAGCTGCACAAACGAAGACCTTTCACTTGTTGTTGTGGACTTATTCTGAAAGGTAAGTTCTTTTGATGTTTTTTTTAGTTTTATATAAGTCTTATGAACTTTGCAGATAGAATGGTAAAAATTCTACTTTAGCTACTTTTGGCTACTTGGAAAGAGGTTAGGTTAAGAAAATGAAAGATTCAGGGATGCGTCTACAGGCTAAAAGTATGTACCGGGAAGGTGTTTTGAAGTATTTACCTCCACTCCTCCCTCTAGAGGGTCCTAACCTTTGTTGACCTTTAAAAACCTGTGTGTTATAAAAGTGAAACCTTGTTAAATAGATATTCTGCTTAAATAAAGTACAACAAAATTCTTTTCAGCTTCACAACTTTGCTCAATCCCAATTTATAAGGTTTTAAATATATGCAAATATATTTCCTAAATAAAAAAAAAAACCATTGATACGGCTTAAAATTCTACTCAAATAACAGGAATTACATTTTCAAAACTAAGGTCAGAGACAATTAAGGTTAAAAAATTTAAGGTTAAAAGTTGTTTTTTTCAAAATTTCAATAGGTCATGTGACCTGTCATGTAGGCAAATTTCAGGAGCCTCTAGAGGCAAAAAGAGTGGAGGTAGGTACTTCAAAATACTTTCCCGGGACATACTTTAGCCTGTAGACCTATCCCTGAAAGTTTCTTTGTTCTAGCTTAACTCCTTTCCAAAATAGCCAAAAGTAGCTAAAGTAGCATTTTTAGAATTAAACAATGCTCTCTGTGATTCTAGGCGTTTACCCCTCCCTGGAAAATACCCCTGCGGAAAATACCCAGAGGGGTATAATATTCAACGGGGGGTATTTTATGGGGGGGGGGGTAAACACCAGTGACCACCCTCTGTACAGTGGCGGGCATTTGTGAAATCAAAAGGGAAAGGGGATTCTTATCAGAAAACACTTTTATAATACACTATTAATATACGTAAAAATTCTATTAATAAGATTTAATGTTTCTTTCCATTTTTATACATGTTGTCAAATAGTAATTAGATAATATATTTATCCGACTTCAAATAGATTGTAGAATTGTACTAATATAAATTAAGCAAATTAAGTGACATTTGAGTTTTGTGTTAGCTTCAAGAGGAGGCACGGGATAAAAGTCATATACAAAGGAGCGTTGGCCTTTGGGTCCCGGCTCCTTCCGATGTCAAATTGTCTGATAATCGAATCCGATATTTTACGGGTGGCGCCTCATCTTCGCAGAGAAGTGTAACATAATGGAAGTGTCTTATTTTTATTCTTTAAAGAAATCATGTGATTCAGAATTTTGATGTTTTTTTTAGTTTTTATAAGTCTTATGAACTTTGCAGTTCGCTACTGCCGTTCCTGGAGATATTGTTAATCACAGCTTGACCTAATCTGAATGCTATACATACTGACATTATTCTCCCACTGAATAATTACTTATTGTTACGAAGAACCCTTCCTGATTGTAGTAACCTTATGAACTATCTTTGCAGGTATGTTGCCAAGATTGAACCAACGAAGAAAGCTCTCCTACCAGCAAGAGTCAGGGAATTTTTAAACAAACTTTAAAACAATTTTTCTTGTTTTTATTGTAATTTCTTAGTCAGATATATGTGATATTGATTATATTGAGTTATATTAAAGTTAAAGTTATATTAAAGTTATGAGTTATATGAGTTATATTATATTATTGAATAATAAAGAAATAATTGGATTCGTTTGTCTTTTTCCGTAGTGTTTGTTCTGATGGTCATGTTTTTAAGTTGATACCAATTAGTCAAAAGTGATAGGCCAAGAATGTTTATGTTTTTTTCTCGTCATGTAGTTGGTTTTCGTGTACAGTTTTTAATATACTGGGCAGGAGCAACTGCAATGGAAATAGTAGAGGTTTCGCTTGGCAAGTTTCACTTTGAATTTAAACTTTGTATGGTACGATGGATCAAGGTCTTTTCGCACTTTTTTCTACTGCCATTTGACTTGATATTTTCCCAGAAGTCTGGATCTGTGTTTAAATCCAGCCTTTCAAACAGTTCATGGTGACGAACTGTAAGTAAGGAGCGACCCGGCACAATAGTCACTGAAACTCTAAAAAATAGAATTTTGATACCAATAGATACATCAAAATAATTGCATTTTTGTTGATTTAAAATTTATAAGTTACGAGCCTGGAAAAATTTGCCTTATTTTCGAAAAAAGGGGGAAACACCCCCTAAAAGTGAGAAAATCTTAACGAAAATTACACCATCAGATCAAGCGTATCAGAAAACTCTTCTGTAGAGGTTTTAAGCTTCTATCTGCAAAAATGTGAAATTTTTTATGTTTCGCCAAAAGAAAGATCACGGATGCGTGTTTATTTATTTTTTTTTCTTTCCAGGGGTGATCGTATCGATCCAGTGGCCGTAGAGTATCGTGAGAGGGCTCATTCGAACGGAAATTAAAAGTTCTAGTGTCTTTTTAAATTATTAAGAAACTGGAGGGCAACTAGGTCCCCTCCCATGCTCTTTTTTTATCAAAGTCACCCGATCAAGATTTTGAAATAACCATTTGGTTCAGCATAGTCGAAAATTTAATAACTATGTCTTTAAAGATGACTTAATCCCCCAAAGCCCCCCGGGGAAGGGCTGCAAGTTATGAACTTTGCCAATTGTTTACATACAGTATTGGTTATTGGGAATTATACAGACGTTTTCAGGAGGGATTTTTTTAGCAAGGGGGGGAGGGGTCGGGGGAAGGGGATTACTTAGGACGATATTTTCATGGGGGAAGGGATATTTCTATGAAGGGAGCGCCGGATTTCCAAGCATTATTTAAAAAACGATCAGAAATTAAGTTAAAAAAACAAGTTTTTTCAACTTAAAGTAAGGGGCAACATTAAAACTAAAGTAAGGAGAAGATTTCAACTTAAAGTAAGGAGCAACATAAACTTCAAGGGTCATTCTTAGAGAATTGAAACAACATTCGAACTTAAGCGTAAAGAGCGAGGTATTGACTAAGGGGCAAACCCCATCATATAGATTATAATTTTGGTTCGTTTTAAGTTTTAATGTTGCTCCTTACTTTCAGGTGAAAAAGCAGTTTTTTTTTGTTTATTACATTAGGATTTGATTGCGGTACACCTGTCAAACTACTGTTTTCTAGTCGTTTGACAACCTGTTTGCTACTGGAAACGATTTAATTGTAATACAACTGTTAGATTATAGACTATTTTTACCAATTGTTGAACAATAATGTTGGTTTGAATAATAGTTGTACATAATGTAGTTGTACTATATTAATTTTACAATTAATCAAATTGTAAAGGCTGCAATTCCAAATTTTAACTCGGAACCCTCCCCGCTCCAGGAAAAAATTATTTTGTCCTGACCCCAAAAATCCTCGTGCAACCCCCCCCCCCCTCCCATAAAAACTTGTATGGGTTGCCCCACCCTAACGGCTAATCATTATCCATTTACGCTAAGGGAGTTTTATTGTACGCCAAAAAATCAAGACGCGGAGGCTTCTTTGATAGGTAAAAATGAAACTGGAAGGCCACGCCTTTCACGCCAAACCAACGAAAAATTTCGATAAATGACTGTAGTTTCGCAACAGAAAAGGGTCATTTTACGTTGAAGAATTGTAATTTCAGGATGACAGGGATTGGCTATCTCGACTACAGTGGGTCCGCCCATAACGTTAAATCAGTCACAATCTACGCTAGAATACCTTATATTTAACCCTCTGACTGAAACACGCTGAATTAGCGTCCGTTAGTAAAAGTACGCTTTTTTAGCATAAGGCCCACTTGTTGCACCATAATTTAGCGTAAAAGTACGAACGGATTTTTTACCGTGTGGGATATAAACAAAGGCAAGAACTGTATTTAAATTGTTGTTTTTGGGTTTAGGGGGAAAAGGTACCTAGGTTAGGTTAGGCTACGTATTTAATATATGGTATGCTTTGCCCCCCCCATAATGTGCAAATATATAGCCCAAATTTGTTTCTAAACTATTATATACTCATCCTATTTTTGTTTTATTTCTTTAGCATTAACCTTCTAGAACTATATAAAAGAGTCATTAGAAGAGCACCCAGAATTCTTGATTTCGTAGATTCAGGAAATTTTTATGAAGCTAATTTTCAGTCGTTTCTAGTTTAACTCGGGTGCCGACCTCCCCCCTCCTAATGTCAGGATGCGCATTAGGTTTTATACAAAATATTGCTGATTTTGTTGGTTTGGTAACAGTCTTACGTATGACCTCGGTACAAGTGCATTAGACGTACTCTTTTATATACTGTGTTTGGAATGTCAAACTGGAGATAGTACAGATACCGGGACAGATACCCGCCAGACTGTTTATTTCAAGACACCGCTATTAAGAATTGGAATGCAAAGAGAAGTTTTCATTGCGTTTACAATATTTAAACTATTGCTTTTTGGGGTTTAGGGGGTAGGGGGAAGGTACCTAGGTTAGGTTAGGTTACGTATTTATTATATGGTATATATATCCCAAATTTGTTTCTAAACTATTTTATATCCATCCTATTTTATTTCATTAGCATTAACCAAACTTGACTTCTTCAGCAGTAAGCTATATAAAAGAGTAAGATTAATGCACGAGTACCCTGACCCCCCTCATCTGAACTAAGTGCTATAAAGAACAAAATCCTTACTTCATTAGATTCATGAAGTTTATATTAATCAGGTTTCAAGTGTTTTTTCCAGTTCAATTGTGCCCCAGTCCATAATACATTCACACATCCCTCCGCTATTCACACGAGTTCAGTGATTTTGTTGGTTTGTATTTTTTATTATTCTTTGTAAGTATTCTTACCAGTAGTTGGTTCATAATGCCAAGTAATACTAATAAAAAAAGGAGTAAATCAGCAAACCTTTCTGTACTTCTTAAGCTATTTTCGGCGCTTTGTGCTGCAGTGAACCGTTGTTGGTAGTAGTAGTAATAGTTAAGATACCTTGTATGAGGCAAACATTTTAAGGTTCTGGTTCATTATATAGACACTTCTAAAAAGTCAAGTTTGGTTAGTGCTAACGAAATAAAATAGGATGAATATATAATAGTTTATAAAGAAATTTGGGCTATATATTTGCACATTAGGGATGGGGGGTGTTGGGTAAAGCATAGCATATATTAAATGCGTAATCTAACATAACCTAGGTACCTTTACCCCCCTTACACCCCCAAAAACAATCGTTTAAATATTGTAAATCATTGAGAAATCACGGTTTGCAGTCATTTATGTATAGTGGTCTCTTGAGAATAGCTTGTTTGACGGTTTTTTTGTGACTGGTTTCCTTGTACAATATATAAAAGTGTCCATATACCGCACCAGTACCCATTTTATTTTATTTTTTTCATGGCAAACCATAAAATCCTCCCATGAAAGCTGCTCATCTTCACTTGTGGTTGTAAGCTTAGCTCAGTTTTGCGAACATTTCAAAGTCAATGTCTTTAAACCACTGGGACGGACTTCAGATTTGTTGTTTTTTTTTGTGTTTTATTTGTGTGTGTGTTTTTTTTTTAACAGTTAAATATGATTATATTTTTAGCACCCTTTCATAGTAATTAAACAAAAAAAAAACAAGTTTTCAAATAGAAGTAAAGAGCGACATTGCAACAGTTTAAGTTAAGTAAATGTAATATAAACCTAACTTAACCAATCTAGATTAAAGCTTATATAAACTGAACTTAATCAGTCTAAGTAAAGTCTATTTTAAACCTAGCTTAACCAGTATATGTTAAGGTAATCTAATAGAGATCTAACTGAAAACCTTTTCCACAAAAACAAGTTTTTCAATATCTATGCCAGGGGTGGCCAATCCAAATTATTTTGCGAGCCACTTTGAAAACGCATCATTACTCCGCGGGCCGCATATAAAATTATATATACCCATTTTAGATTTAGACCTATTATAGATATTTTTTGAAGTGACAAATTGGAAAATAATGAAGTTTTATTAATTATGTTTACTATTATTTTTATATATAAAACATAGATAATATAATAATAATAATGATTCTAAATGCACATTGTAAAAATATATAATACAAAGAATAAAAAAAATAAAGAAATAAAAAAATAAAATCATAGAAAAATATTTATTTCACTAGTACGATATTTATTTTGCCATTTTTTCACTTAGCTTTTGCAAGTCGATCTCAATTTGGGTACTTGCACATCGTAATTGGTATTGCAGGTTAGCGTCCGTTATGTTTGAGCGTGCTTTGTGTTTGGTTAATTTCATTTTCAAAAAAAGAAAGAAAATGATTCGCAGGTGTAAGTTGAACCTAAATCGCTAACAACTTCGTGTGCCAAATTTCTTAAATTGGATGTAAATGTGACGTAAATGTTTCTTTTGCAACGTACATAAAAAAAAATCTATTTTTGATTCCGAATTTTAAAATATGCGTTTTAATTCATTACTGCACTGTATGTCAATCAGATCCATTTAGAGATATTCTGGGACAGACTCAATTTCAACATGAAAAGGAGATGAACATATTTCAAAAATTTTGGTGTATTTTTTCCAACTCTAAATTATTGAATCGGCTTTCAAAAACATATGCAAGTTTTCTTATTTGTTTCACATATTTGTTATAATTCTTACATTTTCATTTCTTAAATTGTTCTAACAATGGAAAGTGGTGAGCATTATTAATTTTCAATTGCGATTCAAACAACAACATTTTTTTTCTGAAACGTTTCTGATGTGATTAAATGTATTGACTTTGAGGTGATCTTTTCCTTGCAATGATATATTTAATTCGTTGAGTTTGTTGACAATATCCACTAAAAAGAATAAATCCAACAACCACTAATCATTTCTTAATTCTGGCACAGATCTTTTTTTGTTTTTCATTTTTTGTCGTTTGTCTTTCATAAACAAATCAATTTCTTCTTGTAATTCATAAAATCGCTGAAAATATCTTCTACGACTTAACCGTCTGACTCGACTGAAGTACACATTCACACAACGTCACCGTATTCAGAATCTAATTCTTTCAGAAAATTATCAAATTGTCGATTCGCAAGTGCTGATCGAATGTTATTCACTGTTTTTATAACTACTTGCATAACAGAATACATTGATAATACTTGGACTATACAACATAATAATATAATACTTGGGCTATATACATCGATAAACAACATTATTAAGAGTGAAACATCAAATCTGTATGTTCCGAGATGTGCGCGCATCCTGGGGGCGCAGAATATAAAAATGTGTTAAATCAAGCGTGCCACAAAATATTTACGGCGGGCCGCATGCCGCCACGGGCCAAGGGTTGGCCACCCTTGGTCTATGCCTTGGCAAGTCAAATTTTGAAAAATAGATGACTTAGAACTCTGAAATTGAAAAGCCTTGAAATCTAGAGGCTCGATGTTGTCAAAATACGGAAATTAAAAGAGTACCTTGTTCAGAATCCGATAAACACGCGAGAATTGTATTGAAGATCAGATAGCATTACCCGGTGAGACACTGTATAAACAAAGGGTTTCTCACTCCGGGAACTATATTTAAACTTTAGTATTTTGGGGTTTAGGGGGAATAAAAGGTACCTAGGTTAGGTTAGGCTACGTATTTAATATATGCTATGCTTTATTCCCCCTTCCTTGTGTGAATATATATGGCCCAAATTTGTTTCTGAACTATTATATATTCATCCTATTTTGTTTATTTCATTAGCATTAACTAAACTTCACTTCTCGCGTGTTTGTCGGATTCTACACAAGTATAATTTAACATTCATTAAATTGACACATATGCCGCACAAAGATACCTGGTCTCAGTAGCTTATGTCCCAAAATCTATTTAGGGAAAGTTATGATTTACGGAATTTAGGAGCTTGCGCTGCTTTATCTATTTTAAGAATCTACGCCCGATCATCACGTATAGACATGGTAAACCGAGGGTTGTCCTACTACCAAAAACTGTTGCATACCGGGTGGCGCGTATAAAGTGTACCGGAAGTGCGGCATGCGTGGTGGAAAAAGTGACACTCCAAGATGCAAACCAGGTGGCGAATCCAGTTCAGTTTATCTCTTAGGTTTATCTGTTCAATTTTCCTCCAAACAATGTGGTAATCTGCTAAGTGAGAAAATGGAAGAGCCCTATAATTAGCTGTTCCTGGATATTGCTGATTCGCCATTTTAACAGCCTGGCAGCACATTTTTTTTTTTTTTTTTGGTTTATCCCGTCACTTAACCATGCATAAATCGCAAACCCTATAGAAGCTTACAGCGCAATGCCTTAAAAAAGACTGCTGAAGCGTAAGGGCAACTGGAATTTTTCACAATGAGTATTTCGTAAATAATTCGTAATTTTTTCATAGTATCCCTTTTCAAGAGAGAAAAGGGTTAAAAGAATTTAACCTACTTTATAGAGAGGAATATAATGCCACACCGCCGAGTGAAACAGTACCTTTAGTATCTACTTAGCCAATAAAGCTGAGGGGTTGGGGAAAAGGTTACATAGAGTTGGTTAAGTTAGGTTACTTATTTAATATAATGCGTTCTGAACGTCTTGCTTTTCATAATTCTTTTCTTATACTTTCCATAATTTTGTTACTAAAGTATTATTTTCTGACAATGATTATTTTACAGATTTACTCCTTTCCGAAAGAATTAATTACTTTTCACTATCAAAATTATAGCAAAACTGATTGACTTGCGATCAGTCTGTGAACTCTTGGCATCATGGCTATTGCACGCATTTTATCTGCATTCCAATTACCTATAAGTAATTTTCTCTCCCTTGAGAAAACCCAGAATTAAAGGGGAACTTTTTCTCTTCTTTGGGAAGAATTCAGAAGAGAACTAGAACTTTCTTCACTTCCTTGAGAAAACTTAGAATTGAAGAGGAACTTTTTTTCTTCTTGGGGAAAAATTCAGAATCGAAGTATAAGTTTTTCTATCTTCTACGGAAAAATTCAGAACAGAACGTGTATGTTTTTTCTCTTCTTTGAGAAAATTCAGAACTGAAGGTGAACTTGTTTCTCTTCTTTGGAAAAATTTAGAATTGAACTGCAACTTTGTTCTATCATCATTTGGAAAGTTCAGAAGAGAAACGAACTTTGCTTTACTTCTTTGAGAAAACTCAGAATTTAAGTGGAACTTTTTCTCTTCTTGGGGAAAAATTCAGAATCGAAGTATAACTTTTTCTATCTTCTACGGAAAAATTCAGAACAGAACTTGAAAATTTGTTTCTCTTCTTTAAGAAAATTCAGAACTGAAATAGAACTTTTTTCTCTTCTTTGGAAGAATTTAGAATTGAACTGTAACTTTTTTTCTCTTCTTTAAAGGAATTTAGAAGAGAACTTGAACTTTTCTTTACTTCTACCAGAAAGTTTAGAATTGAAGTGGAACTTCTTCTCTTCTTGGAGGAAAAAATTCAGAATTGAAGTATAACTTTTTCTATCTTCTACGGAAAAATTCAGAACAGAACTTGAAAATTTGTTTCTCTTCTTTAAGAAAATTTAGAACTGAAGTGGAACTTTTTTCTCTTCTTTGGAAAAATTCAAAATTCAACTTTAACTTTTTTTCTCTTCTTTGAGAAAATTCAGAAGAGAACTTGAAATTTTCTTCCCTTTTTTTTATAGAAAATTCAGAATTAAAGTGGAACTTCTTCTCTTCTTGGGAAAAATTGAACTGTAAATTTTTCTCTTCTTTGAGAAAATTCAGAAGAAAACTTGTACTTTTTTTAACTTCAATTAAAAGTAGAACTGTTTCTCTTCTTGGGGAAAAATTCAGAAGAGAAAATTACCTTTCTTCACTTCGTTGAGAAAACTCAAAGTCAAAATGGAACTTTTTTTCTTTTCTTGGGTCAGAATCGAAGTATAACTTTTTCTATATTTACGAAAAATTTAGAACTGAACTTTATTTTTTTCTCTTCTTGGAGAAAATTCAGAACTGAAATGGAGCTTTTTTCTCTTCCTAGGAAAAATTCATAATTGAACCGTAACATATTTTTTCCATCATCCTTTAGAAAATTCAAAAAATCACTTTCCCCTTCTTCACTTCTTTGAGAAAACTTAAAATTAAAGTGGAACCTTTTCTCTTCTTGGGGAAAAATTTAGAAGAGAACTTGAGCTTTTCTTCAGTTCGTTGAGAAAACTCAGAATTAAAGTGGAAATTTTTTATTCTTGAGGAAAAATTCAGATTCGAAGCATAACTTTTTCTATATTCTACAGAAAAATTCAGAACAGAACTAGAAATTTCTATCTTTTTACTGAGAAAATTCAGAACTGAAGTGGAGCTTTTTTCTCTTCTTCAGAAAAATTCAGAATTGAACTCTAAAGTTTTCTATTCTTTTAGAAAATTCAGAAGAGACCTTGAACTTTCTTCACTTCTTTGAGAAAACTCAGAATTAATGTGGAACTTTGTCTCTTCTTGGGGAAAAAAATTATACGATAGCCCTGTGAGGGATATGACAGAATGATATAAATTGAAAGGGATTGCTTAGTACTGGGGTATGTATAAAGTCGAAATTAATAAAAGTCATATATATTTTAAGCAATGATATGACAGCCCTATTAAAGGAAATGATAGAGTAAGGAAAAATTCAGAACAGAACGTGAAATTTATTTTTATCTTCTTTGAGAAAATTCAGAACTGAAGTGGTACTTTTTTCTCTTCTTTGGAAAAATTTAGAATTGAACTGTAACTTTTTTTTCTCTTCTTTGAAGGAATTTAGAAGAGAACTTGAACTTTTCTTTACTTCTACCAGAAAGTTCAGAATTGAAGTAGAACTTTTTTCTCTTCTTGGAGGAAAAATTCAGAATCGAGGGATAACTTTTTCTACCTTCTACGGAAAAATTCAGAACCGAACTTGAAATATTGTTCTCTTCTTTTAGAAAATCTAGAACTGAAGCGGAAATTTTTACTCTTCTTTGGAAAAATTCAAAATCAACTGTAACTTTTCTCTGTTCCTTGAGAAATTTCAGAAGAAAACTTGAAATTTTCTTCCCTTTTTTATAGAAAATTCAGAATTAAAATGGAACTTCTTCTCTTCTTGGGGAAAAATCCAAAAGAGAACTTGAAGTTTTCTTCACTTCTTTGAGGAAATTCAGAATTGAAGCGGAACTTTTACTTTTCTTGGGGGAAAAATTCAGAATCAAAGTTTAACTTTTTCTACTTTCTACAGAAAAATTTAGAACAGAACTTGAAATTTGTTCTTTTCTTTTAGAAAAATCAGAACTGAAGTGGAACTTTTTTCTCTTCTTTGGAAAAATTTAGAATTGAACTGTAACTTTTTTTCTCTTCTTTAAAGGAATTTAGAAGAGAACTTGAACTTTTCTTTACTTCTACCAGAAAGTTTAGAATTGAAGTGGAACTTCTTCTCTTCTTGGAGGAAAATTCAGAATCGAGGGATAACTTTTTCTACCTTCTACGGAAAAATTCAGAATAGAACTTGAAATATTGTTCTCTTCTTTTAGAAAATCTAGAACTGAAGTGGAAATTTTTACTCTTCTTTGGAAAAATTCAAAATTCAACTGTAACTTTTTCTCTCTTCCTTGAGAAATTTCAGAAGAGAACTTGAAATTTTCTTCCCTTTTTTTTATAGAAAATTCAGAATTAAAGTGGAACTTCTTCTCTTCTTGGGGAAAAATTCAAAAGAGAACTTGAAGTTTTCTTCACTTCTTTGAGGAAATTCAGAATTGAAGCGGAACTTTTACTTTTCTTGGGGGGAAAATTCAGAATCGAAGTTTAACTTTTCTACTTTCTACGGAAAAATTTAGAACAGAACTTGAAATTTTGTTCTCTTCTTTTAGAAAAATCAGAACTGAAGTGGAACATTTTTTCTCTTCTTTGAAAAATTTCGGAATTGAACTGTAGATTTTTCTCTCTTCTTTGAGAAAGTTCAGAAAAGAACTTGAAGTTGTCTTCACTTTTTTGAGAAAACTCCGAATTAAAGTGGAACAATTTCTCTTCTTGGGGGATAAATTCAGAATCAAAATATAACTTTTTCTATCTTCTACAAAAAAATTCAGAATAGAACTTGAATTTTTCGTTCTCTTCTTTGAGAAAATTCAGAACTGAAGAGAACTTGAACTTGTAATCTCCAGGGAGTCATTTTAAAATGAATAGTGTGGAAAAAATCGCCCCATTAACTAGGTTACATTATGTTAACTATTGTTTTTCCACCTCTAGTTATAGGTAGCAGTACACTCACTCACACACACAGTCATAGTTAAAGACATGCAAAAGGTTAGGCTCATTTAGGTTTACTTAGAGCGGCGCACCATTCTAAGTGAACCTAAATGAACCTAACTTTTTGCTTGTCTCTCTTGAACTTGTAATCACTTGAACTTGAATTTGTAATCACCAGTGTAAGAGTCATTTTAAAATGAATAGTTTAGAAAAAATCACCCAATTAACTAGGTCGCTCACTATGACTCTGTGTCTGAGAGGGTGTGCTGTCATCTATAACTAGAGCTGAAAGCAACAGTTAACATCATACAAACTAGTTAATGGGGTTCTTTATTCCGCACTATTCATTTTAAAATGGCTCACACTGCTGATTACAAGTTCAAGTTCTCTTATAAATTTTCTCGATGAAGAAAAAAAAGTTCGAATTCAGTTCTGAATTTTCTCAAAGAAGAGAAAAGTTTTCAAGTTCTGTTCTGAGTTTTTTGAAGAAAATAGAAAAAGTTATACTTTGATTCTGAATTTTTCCCCCAAGAAGAGAAAGAGTTCCAATTTAATTCTGAGTTTTCTAAAAAAAAGGGAAGAGAAATTCAAGTTCTCTTCTGAATTTTCTCAAATAAGAGAAAAAAATCTACAGTTCAATTCCGAATTTTTCCAAAGAAGAGAAAAAACTTCCACTGCAGTTCTGAATTTTCTAACAGAAGAGAACAAAATTTTTAGTTCTGTTCAGAATTTTTCCGTAGTAGGTATAAAAAGTAATACTTTGATTATGAATTTTTCCCCCAAGAAGAGAAAAGTTTTTCTCAAGAAGTGAAGAAAAGTTCAAGTTCTTTTTTGAATTTTCCCCAAGAAGAGAAAAAGTTCCACTTTAATTCTTAATTTTCTAAAGGAAGTGAAGAAAAGTCCATGTTTTCTTCTGAAATATGTCAAAAACGAGAGAAAAATTTACAGTTCAATTCTGAATTTTTCCAAAGAAGAGAAAAAGTTCCACTTCAGTACTGAATTTTCTAAAGAAGAGAACAAAATCTCAAGTTCTGTTCTGATTTTTTCCGTAGAAGGTAAAAAAAAGTTATACTTCGATTCTGAATTTTCCCCCCAAGAAGAGAAAAAGGTCCACTTCAATTCTTAATTTTCTCAAGGAAGTGAAGAAAAGTTCAAGTTCTCTTTTGAATGTTTCCCCAAGAAGAGAAAGTTCCACTTTAATTCTGAATTTTCTAAAAGAAGTAAAGAAAAATTCAAGTTCCCTTCCGATTTTTTCTCGAAGAAGAGAGAAAAAGCTACAGTTCAATTCTGAATTTTTTCATAGAAGAAAAAAGTTCCACTTAAGTTCTGAATTTCTGAAAGAAGAGAACAAAATTTGAAGTTCTTTTCTGAATTTTTCCGTTGAAGGTAGAAAAAGTTATATTTCGATTCTGAATTTTTCCTCCAAGAAGAGAACAATTGCCACTTTAATTCCGAATTTTCTCCAAGAAGTGAAGAGAAGTTCAAGTTCTCTTCTGAATTTTCTTAAAGAAGAGAAAAAAATGTACAGTTTAATTCTGAATTTTGCAAAGAAGAGAAAACTTCTACTTCAGTTCTGAACTTTCTAAGAGAAGAGAACAAAATTTCTAGTTCTGTTCTGAATTTTTCCGTAGAAGGTAGAAAAAGTAATGATTCGATTCTGAATTTTTCCCCCAAGAAGAGAAAAAGTTTTTATCAAAGAAGTGAAGAAAAGTTCAAGTTCTTTTTTGAATTTTTCCCCAAGAAGAGAAAAAGTTCCAGTTTAATTCTTAATTTTCTAAAAGAAGTGAAGAAAAGTTCAAGTTTTCTTCTGAATTTTCTCAAAGCAAGAGAGAAAAAGGTACAGTTTAATTCTGAATTTTTGCAAAGAAGAGAAAAACTTCTACTTCAGTTCTGAACTTTCTAAGAGAAGAGAACAAAATTTCTAGTTCTGTTCTGAATTTTTCCGTAGAAGGTAGAAAAAGCTATACTTCGATTCTGAATTTTTCCCCAAGTAGAGAACAAGTTCTGCTTCAATTCTGAATTTTCTCAAGGAAGTGAAGAAAATTTCAAGTTCTCTTTTGAATTTTTCCCCAAGAAGAGAAAGTTCCACTTTAATTCTGAATTTTCTAAAAGAATTGAAGAAAAGTTCAAGTTTTCTTCTGAATTTTCTCATAGAAAAGATAAAAAAATAACATTTTAATTCTCAGTTTATTGAAATAATATTTCAATTCTCAATTTTCCAAAGAAGAGAAAAAATTTCCACTTCATTTCTGAATTTTATCAAAGGAGAGAACAAAATTTCAATTTCTCTTCTAAATTTTTCTTTCAAGAAGAGAAAAAGTTCCACTTGAATTCTGAGTTTTCTCAAACAAGTGAAGAAAATTTCAAGTTCTCTTTTGAATTTTTCCCCAAGAAGAGAAAAAGCTCCACTTTAATTCTGAATTTTCTAAAAGATGTGAAGAATAGTTGGTTCTTCTATGAATTTTTTCAAAGAAGAGAAAAAAGTCAAAGTTTAATTCTAAATTTTTCCGAAGAAGAGAAAAAAGTTTCACTTCAGTTTTGAATTTTTTCAAAGAAGAGAAAAATAAATTTCAAGTTCTGTTTTGAATTTTTACTTAATCTATCATTTCCCTCATAGGGTTGTCATATCATCGCTTAAAATATATATGACTTTATTAATTTCGACTTTATGCATACCCCAATACTAAGCAGTCTTTTTCAATTGGTATTATTCTGTCATTTCCCTCACAATGCTGTCGTATCAATTTTTCACCAAGAAAAGAAAAAGTTCCACTTTAATTATGAGTTATCTCAAAGAAGTGAGGAAAGTTCAAGTTCTCTTCTGAGTTTTATGAAAAAAGAGAAAAAAGTTAGAGTTCAATTCTGAATTTTTCCAAAGAAGAGAAAAAGCTCCACTTCCATTCTGAATTTTCGCAGTAAAGAGATAAAATTTTCTAGTTCTGCTCTGAATTTTTCTGTGGAAGATAGAAAAAGTTATGCTTTGATTCTGTTTCCTCGAGAACAGAAAAAGTTCCACTTTAATTCTAAGTTTTGTCAACGAAGTGAAGAAAAGTTCAAGCTCTCTTCTGAATTTTTTATCCAAGAAGAGAAAAGGTTCCACTTTAATTCTGAGTTTCTCAAATAAGTGAAGAAAGGTTCAAGTTCTCATCTGAATTTCTAAAGGATAATGGAAAAAAGTTATAGTTCAATTCTGATTTTTTCCAAGGAAGAGAAAAAAAGTTCAACTTCAGTTCTGAATTTTCTCTAAGAAGAGAAACAATTTCAAGTTCTGTTCTGAATTTTTCCGTAAAAGACAGAAAAAGTTATACTTCGATTCTGAATTTTTCCCCAAGAAAAGAAAAAAGTTTGATTTTAATTTTGAGTTTTCTTAAGGAAGTGAAGAAAAATTTTCTTCTGAATTTTTCCCAAACAAGAGAAAAAGTTTCACTTTAATTCTGAGTTTTCTCAAAGAAGTGAAAAAAAGTTCGTTCTCTTCTGAATTTTCTAAAGGATGATAGAAAAAAGCTATAGTTCAATTCTGATTTTTTCCTAATAAGAGAAAAAAGTTCCACTTCAGTTTTGAATTTTCTCAACGAAGAGAAAAAAACTCGAGTTCTGTTCGAATTTTTCCGTAGAAGATAGAAAAAAGTTACACTTCGATTCTGAATTTTTCCCAAAGAACAGAAAAGTTCCACTTTAATTCTGAGTTTTCTCAAAGAAGTGAAGAAAGTTCCCGTTCTCTTTTGAATTTTTCCCAAAGAAGAGAAAGTTCCACTTTAATTCTGAATTTTCTAAGAGAATCGAAGAAAAGTTCAAGTTTTCTCATGAATTTTTTCAAAGAAAAGAGAAAATATTATAGTTCAATTCTCAATTTTCCAAAGAGGAGAAAAAATTCCCACTTCATTTCTGAATTTTTTCAAAGAACAGAACAAAATTTCAAGTTCTGTTCTAAATTTTTTCTTCAAGAAGAGAAAAAGTTCCACTTGAATTCTGAGTTTTCTCAAACAAGTTAAGAAAATTTCAAGTTCTCTTTTGAGTTTTTCCAAAGAAGAGAAAAAGCTCCGCTTCCGTTGTGAATTTTTGCAGTAAAGAGATAAAAATTTCTAGTTCTGTTCTGAATTTTCCTGTGGAAGATAGAAAAAGTTATGCTTTGATTCTGAATTTTTCCTCGAGAATAGAAAAAGTTCCACTTTAATTCTACGTTTTGTCAACGAAGTGAAGAAAAGTTCAAGCTGTCTTCTGAATTTTGTACCCAAGAAGAGAAAAGGTTCCACTTTAATTCTGAGTTTTCTCAAATAAGTGAAGAGAGGTTCAAGTTCTCCTCTGAATTTTCAAAAGGATAATGGAAAAAAGTTACAGTTCAAATCTGATTTTTTCCAAGGAAGAGAAAAAAAAGTTCCACTTCAGTTCTGAATTTTCTCTAAGAAGAGAAAAAATTTCAAGTTCTGTTCTTAATTTTTCCGTAAAAGATAGAAAAAGTTATACTTCGATTCTGAATTTTTCCCCAAGAAAAGAAAAAGTTCTATTTTAATTCTGAATTTTCTCAAAGAAGTGAAGAAAAGTTCAAGTTTTCTTCCGAATTTTTCTCAAAGAAGAGAAAAAGTTTCACTTTGATTCTGAGTTTTCTCAAAGAAGTGAAAAAAGCTCGTTCTCTTCTGATTTTTCTAAGGAAGATAGAAAAAAAGCTACAGTTCAATTCTAAATTTTTCCTAAGAAGAGAAAAAAGTTCCACTTCAGTTCAGACTTTTCTCAACGAAGAGAAAAAAAAAACTCAGTTCTGTTTGAATTTCTCCGTAGAAGATAGAAAAAATTATAGTTATAGTTCTATTAGTAAAAGTTATAGGTCTACTTCGATTCTGAGTTTTCCCAAAGAAGAGAAAAAGTTCCACTTTAATTCTGAGTTTTCTCAAAGAAGTGAAGAAAGTTCTCGTTCTCTTTTGATTTTTTACCAAAGAACAGAAAAAAGTTCCACTTTAATTCTGAGTTTTCTCAATAAAATGAAGAAAAGTTCAAGTTCTCTTCTGGATTTTCTCAATGAAGAAAAAAAGGTTACAGTTCAATTCTAAATTTTTTCCTTCAAAAAAGCTCCACTTCAGTTCTGAATTTTATTAAAGAAGAGAAAAAAAATTCAAGATTTGTTCCGAATTTTTCCGCAGAAGATAAAAAGTTACAATTCAACTCTGAATTTTTCCCCAAGAAGAGAAAAAGTTCCTCTTCAATTCTAAGTTTTCTCCACTTTAATTCTGGAAAAAGTTCCACTTTAATTCTGAGTTTTCTTCTGAATTTTTCCCAAAGAAGAGAAAAGTTCCCCTTTAATTCTGAATTTTCTCAAAGAAGTAAAGGAAAAAATTTTATCTTCTAAATCTTTTCAAGGAAGAGATAAAAATTACAGTTTAATTCTAAATTTTTCCAAAGTAGAGAATAAAGTTCCACTTCAGTTCTGAGTTTTCCCTAAGAAAAGAAAACAATTTCTAGTTCTGTTCTGAAGTTCTGTTCTGAATTTTTCCTTAGAAGATAAAATCAGTTATCTGAAAAATGTGCCTTCATGTTTAAACGGTATCCTAGAGCTAACAACCTTATTTACAGTAACTTCTCAGAGTTAAAAATAAACCAGTTAAGCAATTTTGGATTAGTTATACACTTCTGAACAAGCAGAAATGCTTGGGACTTGTATCATTTCCCTCATAGTGGCACCTTAACATTGCTAAAAATTTGTTCGACCTTATTAATTTCATTAGAATGTTTTAAGAAGCTTATTTCAGTTTTCAGAAAAATGTACCTTCATGTTTCAAACGATATCCTTGAACTAAAACCTATATTACAGTAACTTCTCAGAGTTCAAAATAAGCCAGTTAAGCACTTTTGAATCAGTTATAGACTTCTAAACCAGTTAAAAACGTTTGGGAGTTGTATCATTTCCTTCATAGTACCCCCTTAACATTGCCTAAAATTTATTCGACTTTATTAACTTCATTAGAATGTTTTAAGAAGCTTATTTCAGTTTTCAGAAACATGTACCTTCTTGTTTCAAACAGCATCCTAGAGCTAAAACCTATATTTATAGTAACTTCTCAGAGTTCAAAATAAGCCAGTTAAGCAATTTTGAATCAGATACACGCTTTTGAAACAGTTAAAAAACAATGTTTGGGACATTCGCGTTTCCCTAATAATAGCACCGTAACATTGATTAAAATTTTTGTTGACTTTATTAATTTCATTATAGTGTTTTAAGAAGCTTATTTCAATTTACAGAAAAATCTAACTTCATGTCTCAAACGGTATCCTTGAGCTAAAACCTCTATCTACTTTAACTTCTCAGGGTTCAAAATAAACCAGTTATGCAGTTTTGAATCAGTTTTAAACTTCTGAACCAGTAAAAAACGTTTGGGGCTTGTATCATTTCCTTCATAGTAGCCCCGTAACATTGCCTAAAATTTATTCGACTTCATTAAGTTCATTAGAATGCTTTAAAAAGTTTATTTCAGTTTTCATAAGAATGTGCCTTCATGTTTCAAACGGTATCCTAGAGCTAAACCCATATCTCTAGTAACTTCTCAGAGTTCAAAATACGCCAATTAAGAACTTTTGAATCAGTTATTCACTTCTGAACCAGTTAAAAACATTCGGGACTTGTATCATTTCCCTTATAGTACCCCCATAACATTGCTTAAAATTTTTTCGACTTTATTAATTTCATTACAATGTTTTAAGAAGCTTATTTCAGTTTTCAGAAAAATATATCTTTATGTTTTGAACGGTATCCTAGAGCTAAAACCTATATTTACAGTAACTTCTCAGAGTTCAAAATAAGCCAGTTAAGTACTTTGAATCAGTTATAAACTTCTGAAACAGTTAAAAAAAGGTTCGGGACTTGTATCATTTCCCTCATAGTAGCACCGTAACATTGCTTAAAATTTATTCGACTTTAGGCTATTAATTTCATTAAAATGTTTTAAGAAGCTTATTTCACTTATCAGAAAAATGTATCTTCATCTCTGAAACGGCATCCTTTAGCTAAAACATATATCTACTGTAACTTCTCAAGGTTCTAAATAAACCAGTTTAGCACTTTTGAATCAGTTATACACTTTTGAACCAGTAAAAAAAATATTTGGGACTTGTATCATTTTCCTCATAATACCCCCATAACATTGCTTAAAATTAATTTGACTTTATTAATTTCATTAGAATGTTTTAAGAAGCTTATGGGACGTTTCTATATGGCTTTGGAGACAAAATTAGTTATAGGTTAATCCATTGCCAAAAATCATTTGTTCCGCAAATTTCTTGCCTATTGTCAAATTTGAGATATGTTCAGTATGTTATTGAGATACTAGAAGATAAAGCTTATAAAGAAGGTTGAAATACAATCAATTATTAATTACATATATTTTCGTGCTAAATTATCATTATTCTTTCCCCCGACATCGGATATCAATTTTGTCAATGTGGACAGCCTGAATTTATTTACATATCATTATTTCTTATGTTTGATTGGGGTGTTGTAATTTTTTCAATCTACATATCAAACGAATCGTCTTTTAATAATGATTCTGAATATCTTTAATTTATTTCGTTTAACTTAATCCATCAAAATTTATGAGAAAATTAAGAATTATTCAGTTAAGAATGGTTTCCATAACACGTTTCTATTTGCCTTCGGAGATAAAATTACTTATAGGCAATTGGAATGCAGATAAAATGCGTGTACTAGTCATGATGCCAAGAGTTCACAGACTGATCCCATGTCAATCAGTTTTGCTATGAAAAGGAGTAAATCTGTAAAATAATTATTGTCAGAATATAATATTCTAGTAACAAAATTATGGGAAGTATAAAAAAGAACTATGAAAAGCAGGCCCTTCAGAACGCATTATATTAAATACCCAACCTAATTTAACCAACTCTTATCTAACAAGTTTCCCCAACCCCTAAGCTTTTATGGCAAAGTGGATATTAGAGGTAGTGTTTCACTTGGCGGTGTTGCATTATATTCCTTTCTATAAAGTAGGTCATCTTTAACCCTTTTCTCTCTTCGAAAATTTGAATAATTATTATCATTTGAATTAAATAATTTGATGCTCGCCCAATGTCACAGGTTATTTTGGATCCAGTTTCTTACATGCGTAGATTTATCGTCATAGGCTGTTTTTAGATCTCATGTGAAACCTCATGAAATGTTGCTACTCTCAAGAATGAAAGAACTATTTTATGTGGATCTACTTTAGACAATACAAGTTTCAGTTGAAAGATTTTAAAAGATAATCGGTTGCACATTTGTTGCACTTATTAATGTATCAGCATAGCATTATAAAACTTTAGCGAAAGGGGTGAGGGTCTATCCCTTTCACATACAATCCTTCTCATATACAGATTAAATTCTGTCTGTTTTTCAGTGTCGCTCTTTACATTCGATTTGTCTCTGCCCACCCGCATCCAAGTTAAAATAAAAATCCACTAAAAATCAATACTTTTTTAATGTTTCAACTTGATTCCTTAAGCCGTTAATTTCTGATCCCAAGATATTGCAGATATGATAACCTGGATGCATATAGCGTCTTTTGATTTAGTTCAATATCCCCTGATCGTTCCCTGAAAGCTTTAGCTTAATACCTTAAGCGGTTCCTGGATATTGCCGATTCGTCATTTTAACAGCCTGGTAGCACATATTGTGTTTTGGTTTATACCGCCACTTAACCATGCATAAATCGCAAATCCCATAGGTGCTTACTGTACAAAACGTTATTTTGTCTGAATGAGAGGCAAAATCTTTCAGATTTCCCCTGCCCCAACGCTAAGGCTGAAATTTCTCCTGTCCCATTTTCCTCTACTCCTTTGCCAGGAAACACCTGGCAGATTCAGCTCTATCCCCCAAGCCGTTTCCAAGATATGGCGGACATGATATTCGATGAAGTGAAGACATATAATCTCTTTCAATTTATCTTTACCCCTCCCCCAGTCAAAATTTAAATTCAACTCGACCCCTTCCCCTCTCCAATACTCCCTAAGAGTTTCAACTTGATTTCTTAAGCCATTGTTAAGATTTGCTAAGATCCTGCATCTTTTGGAAAAAGACTTTAAGAAAATCTGTCGACCAAATGTTACTGATCTTACCGCTCAGGCCGTTTTTTATCAACTCGGCATTTTTAACTAGCATAATTGATCCCTAAGATCTCAGTAGATTGATTAGAAAAAAAGGAACCAAATAACTTTACGAAAGCCGGCAATAGACAAATGCTTGTGACAGTAAACACTATATAATGTTTCCGTACAAGGTTTTGTTACATGTTTTATTTTAACCACCTTGACTGAAAAAAGGTTTTTTACCATAAAAAAGATAAAAAAAAAATACCTCAGAAGTAGATTAAGAAGAACCGCAGAGACTTAGCAGAATTGACTTGCAATTCTAAATATCCACAGAGATATTTACTGTGACGCAGAGGAAGTGTTATATACTCTAGCGAAAAGTTGGCCGAGATAGCGAAAAGTTGGCCGAGAAAATTAATCATTAAACTGTACAGGGTTGCTAGGATAGAGATGCTACTTTTCAGATCGTCAGCAGAAGATCTTCATTCTGGAATACTGGAGAGGTCATCTTGGAGAGGTACCATTGTCGCCTTATGCGCCAGCCGGTATGGAAGAACCAAGTATATATATATATATATATATATATATATATATATATATATATATATATATATATATATATATATAATATATATATATATATATATATATATATATATATATAATATATATATATATATATATATATATATATATATATATTCTTACTTCTTACTTCTTAAGGCTCCTGCCGAGGGTTCGGCGTAGAGAACGATGAGACTAGGCGCCTCCAGGTTGACCTATCGCTTGCCAGGATCGCAGCTTCTTCCACCGGGATGTGGGCTTGGGTGAGGAATTCATCGGCTTTGTCTTTCCACCTAGTGAGTGGGCGTCCTCTGGGTCGTTTCCATCCGTGTAGGGTGGGGTCGAAGTCAAATGCGACCCTTGCTGGGGCGTCGCGTGGCATGCGAAGGAGGTGGCCCTACCACCGAACAGTACGCTGGGCGAGCTGCGTCGAGAAAGGAGTTTGAGCCGTACGTGATAGGAGAGTCTGGTTGCTAACGAAGTCAGTCCAGTGAAGTCTTTCGATTCTTCGGAGATGTTTCGTCTGAGCGACTTCGACGGCGCTAAGGATAGATTTGGCAGCTGGCCACGTCTCCGCTCCATACAGCAGGACGGTGCTGACTGACGCATTGTAGATGCGCATTTTGGTAAAGCGGCTTATGTTTGGCTTTCGCCAGATGCTGCTAAGCCTTCCAACAAGTGCTGAAGCTTTGGCAATTCGAGATGTAAGCTCTTTTGTGATCAAGCCATCATTCGACAGAATAGATCCCAGGTAAGTGAAGTCTCCAACCACATCTACTCGGTTGCTTCCGATGTTGACTTCCTTTACAGTAGAACGGAACGTGGGGGGCTCAAGGAGCATAACTTTGGTTTTCTGCCAGTTGATCTTCAGTCCAACTTTCGAGGCTTCTTCTGAGAGCACCTGGAGAGCTTTGGTCATCTTATCGACGGTGCTCGCAACTAGCGCTATGTCGTCGGCGAAGTCAGCATCAGAGAGTACCCGGTCTCCGAACTGAAGACCGAATTGAAGGCGATTCATTGTGCTGGCCATAACATGGTCTATGACGCAGTTGAAAAGCTCGGGAGCGGCCGAGCAACCTTGCCGGACGCCAGTCTTCACCGGGAATGTGGGACTGCGTCTTCCATTGACTTGCACGCAGCTTGCCGTATCCTCATACAGCTTTTCAAAGAGTGAGCAATATTTCTTGGGTAGACCCGTAGTTCTTAGTATCAGCCGAAGTGAACGGTGATCAACAGAATCGAAGGCAGCCTTAAATTCCACGAATGCGATGTACGCTTTTTGGTGGAACTCCCGCGTCTTCTCGATCAACTGGTGCATAGTAAACATTTACTCCGTCGTCGACCTGCCGGGCATGAATCCGGCTTGCTGGACTCTTCTCTTTCTACGCAGAAAGGTGGAACACCTGTCAAGGAGTGACATGGCGAAGAGTTCACCAGGAACGGAGAGAAGCGTGATCCCACGATAGTTGGAGCAGATTTGACGGCTGCCCTTACGTTTCCAGAGCGGCAATATGATGCCAGCACGCCAGTCATTCGGTATGCTTTCGGTCGTCCATACAGCTGAGAAGATTATCTGGAGCCACAGAATCATCGCTGCACCCCCGTACTTGAGGAGTTCTGCAGAAATACCACAGACGCCGGGGGCTCGATTATTATTTAACCGTTTTATAGCATTTTGCATCTCAAAGGTGGTAAACGGTTGCGATACGAGGTAGGAAGTAGCCTCGGGTGTGGTCATTGCTGCTTGAATCAGATCAGGGTCGGGATGAGCAACTGCCTCGGCATTCAGAAGCGTTGAGAAGTGACTGCTCCAGGCAGAGAGTTGGCCTGCATCGTCATCCGGCATGCTTCCGTCAGCAGAAAA
>CM051265.1:36092233-36178467 GCA_027921565.1 Artemia sinica
GATCTTTCCATGAAGGAAGTTTTCATGGGGAGAGGAACATTGCTATGAAGGGGGTGCCGGACTCCCCAGCATAAAAAAAATCAGAAATTAAATATAAAAAAACAAGTTTTTCAACTGAAAGTAAGGAGCAACATCAAAACTTAAAACGAACAGAAAAAATTAGCTATATGATTGGGTTCACCCCCTAGTCAATATCTCGCTCTTTAAGACAAACATTTTTTAGTACTTTCTCAAGAGCTATTTATTCTAATTAACGGGCTTTGTGATTAAGGGGTCATTTTAAAGAATTGGAACAAAATTCGAACTTTAGCTTAAAGAGCAAGGTATTGACTAGGGGGTAAACCCCCTAATATACGTATTAATATATGAATATAGAAGTTCGATACGTAAGTTAATTCGTAAGTTACGTATATTTATTACTAATAAAAACGGTCGTAAATAAAATTCAACAAGTTTTGAGAAAGCCGTTTAACCAAATAAAAGTAAAACTAATATGCAAATTTTGTTTTAATTATTCATGCACGTTGAGCCAAAATCAAAACCTGCATTAATTCAAAAACGTTCAAAAGTTAAATAAAAAAACAAGTTTTTTTAACTGAAAGTAAGTAACGACGTTAAAACTTAAAACGAACAGAAACTATTCCGTATATGAAAGGCGCTGTCTCCTTCTCAACGCCTCTCTCTTTACGCCAAAGTTTATGTCAGTTGACTGGATGGAACACTTATTGGAGACATTCAAGTTGTGCGAATATTGTGCTGGAAAAATGCTCTCCAATAAAGAAAATGTCCGTTCATTTGGAAATCACCTTAACATCCAAGCAACTCCAGATTGCATAAAAAATTTGAATAGATTTGAATTGGCAATGATACGATTCGTCACTCCATGTCTAACTGTTGTTAGGCTTGGACAAGTCATGGGATCAAAAAGACCTGCAAACGAACTGACAGAGGCTCTTAAAGGAAGAATTGCATATCTACCTGTAGATCTTCAAGCTAATGCAGATGTTCAACCAGACAAGTTACTTAACATTGACAGCTTTGTAATACTTGTCAACGAACAACCAACATATAACAAGAATGATTGGGCAGCACTTATTGATTTAAGGAAAATATATAAAGCACTACTTTGGTTGAAAGAAAACAATAGTGTGTATAGGAACTTTAAAGCATACACACTAGAAGAGTTGCAAGAGACTCTTGAGAGTCGTTTATTAGAAAAAGAAAATAAACAAGAGCAAAATCATGAAATACCAGAGGGAGCAATTTTCGAAAAACTAACAAATGATGCCAATTCACACTTAGTAGAGCATTTGTCTATACAACCCCTTGACTCATCAATGCCAAAAGACTTTATTGATGACTTCAAGAACAACAAAAACATTGAGAATGACCATTTTCAACTGAAAAGACTACATGGTTTAGGGGAGGATCTCTTTCAAGAGGAATTGGACATCAAAGCATTTCCAAATCTCTTTCCTGATGGCAAAAACCATATGCGGGACATGGCCCGTAGTTTGCGATGCGAAATGCAGACTACATCAAAGGGCGTCTTCTTAGTAGACATCCACAGTTTTGTTTAGACAAAAACTATCTATTTCACAACTTTCAGCATCAAGAGCTTTCTTACTTTTGTAACAGTGTTGGACACATGACTAGGACTGTCAGGCCTAATCAAAGTGCAAAAGATTTTGTGGATCGACTTCAAAACAGAGACGGTGAAATGGAAACGTCAATTTTTTCAGTCCAGTCAAAAGTAAGAGGCTCTCGACAATTTTTTCATGCGTTGGCGGGAAAATTTAAGTCTATGATTGAGCAACAAGGGCCACCAACGTTATTTCTTACAGCCTCTTGTGCAGAATGGTATTCTCCAGAATTCATAAGACACTTACGTGACATTAACAGCCACGTGGTTGGTGTTGATAAAATGACACCAGCTGAATTAACAGCAATAGACCCTGTATCTATGGCTACACATTTTCACAAAAAATGGAGGCCCATATTCAATGACCTTATCTGTGCAAAGTTGAATCCTGTCTTTGGTAAAATCAAGGATTACTTTTGGTGAATTGAATAGCAAACGAGAGGTGCACCACATGTGCATTGCATTCTCTAGGTAGACGATGCACCAGTAATTGGAAAATCATCACTGGATGACGTTACAAGGTACATTGATATCATTATCACGTGTCAATTTCCTGACAAACTATTAGTCCAACCCTGCACAAACTTGTTGTTGATCACCAGATGCACCGCTGCAACAACTACTGCCAACGGAAATTCAAAAGAAATTCAGGCAAATAGATTAGTTATTGCAGATTCGGCTTTCCTCGCCCTTCTAAAACACAAACTGAAGTGCATGATGTGATTGATTGTTTGGCTCATAGGACAAACCGCAAAAAAACAGGAAAGAGTATATATGACATCGCTCGTACAGATAAGGAGAGGTTCATCAATGATTACAATCCCTCATTGTTATTGGCCAATCTATCAAATATTGATGTTCAATATGTTGGTCATATTGGCTCCAAGTTGCCATACCATATAACAGACTACATGACAAAAGGTGAGAAGCCAGAAATTGATGAGATGTGGGAAGAAGTGAATAGTGCATACAAAGGTCCGGGCCGACGGCCAATGTAATTTCTATTAAATTCAGTCAAAACGCGTCCAGTTGGAGCAGTAGAGGCGGCAGATAGGCTTATTGGCACAAAATTGTACAGTTTCTCGAGACAATTTAGATTTGTGGATTTATCCAAGGGGACAGAACTAAAAAGGACACTTAAAACATTCAAGGAATTGGAAGAAATTGCAAGTAAGGATTCCCAAAATTCAGATCTGTATGTTGCCCACTGGGTAGCTGATGTTTATCCAAATAGGCCAGAGCATATGAAAAACATGAGTCTATATGAGCTGTTGTCTTGGCATGAACGTGAACGATGGGGCAATGATGAAAAAATGCTACTGAAAACAGGCTCATTTTTTTTACGACGACGCACTCAAAAACCATATATCATACAGCACAAAAAGGTCAATCCTTTTGAATCCGACGGAAAGAAAGAACAGTACTATGGTATGCTGTTGAAATTGTTCAAGCCATGGAGAAATGAATGTGATATTCCTGTTTGTGACTTCAACAACTTTGAGACATATTGCATTGAAAGTGAAAAATATCCAGCCATGGTAGCCTATCATGAGAAGCTGGTAAATAAAACCACATGCGATGCCGAATTTGAGACAAGAGTACGCCAGCGAGCCACGGAAATTCAGGCTAATGAAATGAATGACTTAACTGATGGGCAGCAGGAGATTCATTATCCAAATAACGCTATGCAAGGAGAGATCATTGATAGAGTGGCTGATGCCATGGAAGATTTAGTCAATGCAAATAGACAGCTACTAGAGTCAATCACAAGTGAAGAGTTGTCAAATGACTTCAATTCCCTTAATTTAGATCAGAAGAGAATTGTTGACAGAATTATAGGCAACCTAAAAAACGGCCGCAATGACAAACCCCTCAGACTGATAGTTTCTGGCTTTGGGGGAACTGGAAAGTCACGAGTAATTAGTGTACTTAGAAGGTTCCTTTGTCAGGAGTTTGCGAGGGAGGATTGTCCAGTAGTTGTTATGGCCCCAACTGGACTTGCTGCTCATAGTGTAAAGGGTGTTACCATTCATCGATGTTTAAGTCTGCCAGTTGACCAGCAGACAACTGCAAAGTATGCATCATTATCCACCGAACAATTGCTGACGCTACGAAAAACACTTAGACGAACTCGACTGTTCATTATAGATGAAATAAGCATGGTTTTTCTCTTATGCTGATGTATATTCATTTGCGCTTGACGGAAATTAAATCTAATAATTTCCCAATGGGAAATGCCAACTTTGTTCTCTTTGGAGATTTTCTTCAATTGAGGCCTGTGTCGGCAAATCCGCCGTTTATTCCTCTTACTAGTCTAGAGGTCACAAATAGACTTGGATCCATGGGATCCTTTAATCTGTGGCATGAATTTGAGTATGATGAGCTGTCAATCAACATGAGACAGAAAAAGGACAAGCCATATGCAGATACTCTAGCAAACATAAGGCTTGGAAATTGTGAAGAACAGCATCTCCAGTGTCTTTCTACACGAAAGTTTGGATGCATGTCGCGAGCCACCTCAGAAGAAATTACCAAATTATATTGTAATTTGTGTAAGGAAGGCAAAGTGCCGGTTATTTTGATGCCCACAAACGACGACTGTAGGCTAATAAACAACACACTGCTAAAGGAAACGAGTTCGGAACATGTTACACTGACTGCCATTGATTGTCTTTCTTCTGTGGTCAGAAATAAGAGAATTGAAGAAGAAGCAGCGAAAAGTGTTTTCAGCTCTGCCGATGACAGCAAACGAACAGCTGGTGCATTAACAAAATTGGTACTATCAATTGGTGCACGAGTAATGCTTCAAAGATATATTGCTGTGGATAAAGGCTTACTAAACGGATCTATGGGCTACGTTAAAGAGTTTAAAAGTATACCATCTGGTGAGATAGTGAATGTTTTGGTACAATTTGATGGTCAAGAACAGTTGACAAGCATAGGCCGTGCTACAGTTCGATTTGAAGCACTCAAAGAGGTTTATTATACTAGGAAACAGTTTCCATTGCAACTAGCATTTGCAATTACTATCACAAGTCTCAAGGCCTGAGCTTGGAAGCTATCGTTGATGCAGGAAGTCGTTGCTTTGGACCGGGGATGATTTATGTTGCATTATCCAGGGTTACAACTAGCGCAGGACTGCATCTTGTGGAACTTGATCCATGTAAAATTATTGCTGACATGGAAGCCATCTCAGAGTATAATCGTCTTAGGGGTAGTTTTAGACCAGATCTTCCATTACTGAAAATCATCCAAACACCAACAATTAATTTGAACGATGACGTCATGAAAATAGGTAGCATAGAAGCTGTTTCTCCAAGAAGGAAGAAAACTAAGACTAGTGTCGAACATGCAATCATTGGAAAAGGGAAAAAAAGAAAGGCAGCAATAGAAGGTTCCTTTCCAAATAAGACGAAATGCCGAACAACATTGTCTATGACAAATAAATCAAAATCAAACGATAAGATAGTGCCAACGAAAGGTGATAACGTTCTCCAAGGTATTGAAGGAAACAAGAAAAGATCTAACCAAAAGCAGCTCTATCAAAGGGGTATTGGTGCTGGTAGAAAAGGTTTCCAAAACAGAGATTGTGTTTCATGCTATGCAAATTCTGCAGTTCAGTGCGTTTTCAGCTTACACAGAATACTTTTTGATATGTTGCAGAATTCACAAGGTAACGTTGCAGCTGAAATTTTACGACTAGCAGTGTCGTCCCTTGACAAGATTGAGTCAACAGTCTACCTAAGATCATTACTGCCGACTGTGTATGGGTTTGCTGAGGACGAACAGCAGTCACTCTGCGAGTTTTGGGAAGCTTTGTTTAGAAGTATGGATGAAGAAAACTCGGAAACAAACTCATCAACTACCCTCAGTCCTCTTAGTAGACTATTTCAGTTCAAGAATCATAAATTTCTGGCCTGTCACCGCTGTAACTGGAGCCAAATTGATGATAATATGACAAATGGAAAAGTGTGCTATTTTCCAGTTCCAGGAGTTCTAAATCCCGATGCACCAGCTCATGAAGAGGTTGTTGAGACATCGGACATTCAATTTAGAGAAGTATTAAGTCCAAATTCAGTTGGAAAATTTTGCCCAAATGAACATCAACTAACATCACAGACAGTTTTTACTGAAATGCCGCGGTTTCTTGCGATTAACTTGGACAGGAGTGCAATGGCACATAAAATTACGAGAAAAATAATTGGTTTTTGATCCAGATCACATATTGCTGGAAAGAACAATGTGTGAGGTCATATCTGACGTTAGCTACAATGACATCGTGGTATCCTTGGAACGATATAGAGCAATAGCCATCGTCGTTCATTCAGGTATTAATTTCAACTCCGGTCAGTATTACGCTTACAGGCGAACGTTGGAAGGTACATGGTGTATCTGCGATGATTCAAATGTGAAATTAATGGGTAAACAAACAATGGACTGTTCAGGTATGACTTTTGCTGTTCTTCAAAGATATAGCTAAGATTGTGTAAAGTGTGTTGAAGTTTATTTGGAGTTGAAATTGCTCATCTCCAAAGCCTTAAACAATGAATAGCCTTTAGAGTTTGTAATAATGCTTTAAATCAACAAACTAAAGAAAAATATTTCAAAGACATCTTTTGACAAAAAAATGCATATTCAATCTAGCACCATGTTTCTCCAATACAGGCTTCTAGGCAAAAAGGACAAGAAGGGAGCCTAGGTGCCCTTCAATCTCTTCCAAACCATAATTGGGCAATTAAATCATAGTTGGTTCGATCCATACCGCCCACTCCATCCTAATTTTGAGAGGATATAGGGAGCAGGATGGCGTAGAACACTTCAATAGCTTGTGAAAACAAGTGCTGTTAGTGTTAAAGTCAAAACGTCACAATATGTTTACCTATACCCTGAGTTTTGTCAATTAACCCTTTGCTCTAGGACAAGGCAGTTGTGAAATTTGATAATTTGAATAAAAAAAAAGTAAAGGTCCTTTGGTTTCTAAAACTTTTTCATGTGATTCTAAATCTTATCTTGACAGCCTAAAATGTGTATATAGAATAATAAGTACCGAGATCTGGGGCTCCGCCCGGCCCCGATACTCGGCACACGGAAGGCTTGTATATATTTGATTCTCGAATTACACATTAGCAGAATCATCGCGTTATTTTTTTAGCTTTAAGTCTTGAAGTGTCAAATCAGTAATTCGAATTGAATCAAGAAATTCTGGCACGAATTCAGTTCCTCCTTCATGTTAATGCATCAAAGAATCGTCCATTCTTTAGGATTTTTTTTCTCCTGGGACTCGCTGTGATTTTTACTGTTGCTTCTCTTGTAACCGCAGATTTCGTGTATGATTCTATGGGATCATCCCTGTCGCGTTTCTTCTAACCATAGAATTCTTTTTCCAGTATTTTCATTTGGGGTTTGCTGTGAGGCTTCTTGACACACGTGTTCTAGTTGCAGATCTTGTTGCGCTTCATTTTTATGTATCATTTCCTCATGCATTTTTCCATGACTTTTGCTTTAGCTGTTCGGATTCATTCAAAATCATTTGTAATTTCATCTGACGCCATATGTACCAAATAACTACTTTCCCAGGTTTTCCACAGTTGCTATGTTTGACTCTAGAACTCTAGAAAAGTAAAATTTTGATGCAAATTTTGTTTACTTATTCAATGACGGTGAGCCAAAATAAAAGCTGCATTAACTAAAAAACGATCAGAAATTAAATAAAAAAACAAGTTTTTTAAACTGAAAGTAAGGAGCGACATTAAAACTTAAAACGAACAGAAATTATTCCGTATATGAGAGGAGCTGTCCCCTCCTCAGCGCCTCGCTCTTTACGCTAAAGTTTTTTATTGTTTAAGAAACGATCAGAAATTAAATAAAAAAACAAGTTTTTTAAACTGAAAGTAAGGAGCGACATTAAAACTTAAAACGAACAGAAATTATTCCGTATATGAGAGGAGCTGTCCCCTCCTCAGCGCCTCGCTCTTTACGCTAAAGTTTGACTTTCTCACAACTCTTTTTTTTTTAAACAATAAAAAACTTTAGCGCAAAGAGCGAGGCGTTGAGGAGGGGACAGCTCCTCTCATATACGGAATAATTTCTGTTCGTTTTAAGTTTTAATTTCGCTCCTTACTTTCAGTTTAAAAAACTTGTTTTTTTTTATTTAATATTGAAACAAATAGAAACACACTATGCCCATACAGGTTGTCAAGAGGAAGTATCAACAAGTCTTCAGGACTGTTTGATGATATCAAGTTAAAACTTTCATCGTGTATTGAAGGGGATGTTAAAAAAAGGTGCTATTTGCATATTGCTACTAATGCTACTACTG
The DNA here is from genome assembly GCA_027921565.1 of Artemia sinica. Classification (NCBI taxonomy): domain Eukaryota; kingdom Metazoa; phylum Arthropoda; class Branchiopoda; order Anostraca; family Artemiidae; genus Artemia; species Artemia sinica. Next base: position 36,100,195 of record CM051265.1, read on the forward strand.
CCACTACAACTATTGCTACGCATAATTACTGAACCTTTTAACAATGCTAAAAAAATTGACGTCTCAAAACTTTGCTTGGGTATTTGTTATGGGAAATGATGGGCGTGGGGGGGTTCTCTCAAATCACTTTGACTCTTAAAAAGGGCATTATAACTTCCAATATAAACTCAAATGAGACCCATCTGAATTTAATGCGACCACCCATTCCATAAAAACCTTATTTGGCCCAGCGTATAAATTAAAGCCCTTACCCCAGGGCTCTGGGGGTTGTGCCAACCCTGGAAGCATTGTTATATGTTCTTTGTACTATTTTAAACAAAATTGCCAACGCACAATTTCAATAAGATGCATTTGATGAAAAGAGGGTTAGTTGGGTGGGAGGGGGGGGGCTAATTGCCCTCCGTCACTATTGACTTTTAAGATGGAACTAGAACTTCCAATTTCAATCAAATGAACCACCCCTAAAGCATTTACAACCATCCCTTCCATAAAAACCATAAAGCCCCTGGGGCATAACTTACAACCCTCGCCCTCAGGTTCTGGTGGTTTTTATCAACCTCAAAAGCCTTGTTACATGATATTTGGACTATTTTGGATAAAAGGACTGCCTCAACAAATCTATTGGATACATCCCAGGAAAACACGACGTGTTCGTGTATGTTTGTGTGTGGGTTAGCTGTGCTCTGATCACTTTGACTCTTAAAAAGGGCACTAGAAACTTATGATTACCAATCCAATGAGTCCTCTCCAAATCATATACGACCGCCCTTTTTATAAGAACATTTTATGCCACAAGGGCATAACTTACAACCCTTTCCCTGAGAGCTATGGGGGGGGGGTGTATTCCTCACAGGCATAATTTTCGAAACCTTCAACTACGATGAATATAATAGTTATCTCTAAATTTTGACTGGAGGTGTTAAGGTAAATGCTGAGTATGGAGAGGAGGGAGCTGTTTGATTTTATATCACTTTGACTATTAAAAAGGACACTATAGCTTCCAATTTCAAATCAAATTAGCCCTGTCTGATGTTTATACGACCGCCCATTTAATAAAAGCCTTTTATGCCATCATAAAATAATTTAACCTTATCCCCCGGGCGCTGGGGGGTTGTATTATCCCTAGAGACATTATTATATGATCTTTGGACTATTTTCAAAAAATCGCGGTCTCATAATTTCAATCAGATGCTTTTGGTAAAAGGAGGGGTCTTAGGAGAGGGGGGAGGGCTAAATGCCGTTCATCACTTTTGACGCTTAAAAAGGAACTATAACTTCCAATTTCCAACCAAATGAGCCTCTTCTAAAGGTAAGCAACCAAACCTTCCATAAAAATCTTAAATACCCCCGGGCATAACTTACAACCCTTGCCTCTCATCTCTGGGGTTTGTTTGAACCCCAGAAGCCTTGTTATATGATATTTAGACTATTTTGACAAGAATGGCTATCTCAAAATTTCTATTAGATGCATTTCGGTACAATAAGACGTGTGTGTGGGGGGAGGGGTAGCTGCCCTCCCACCACTTAGAATCTTAAAAAGAGCACTAGAGCGTCTGATTACCAATCCAATGAGCCCCCTCTGAAGTTTATGTGACCACGCTTTCTATAAAACCTTATATGCCCCAGGGTATAAGTTACAACCCTTTCCCTGTGGGCTGGGGGGTTTGCTATCTTCAAAGACATATTTTCCAGACCTTTCAAATACGTTGAACAAAGTGGGTATCTCAAAATTTTGATCGGGAGTATTTGGGGAAATGATTGGTGTGGGGGAGGGACATTCGCCCTCCGATCACTTTTGACTAATAAAAAGGCACTAGCCCTTTCAATTTCCAATCGAATGAGCACTTTTTGAAGTTTCTTCGACAACGCTTTCTATGAAAACCTTATATGCCCCCAGGGTATAACTTACAACCCTTGCCTCGAAGGCTGTGGTGGGAGTGTCATCCTCAAAAAGACAATTTCAGGACCTTTTAACTACGTTGAACAAATTGCCTATCTCAAAATTCGATTGGATGTGTTTGGGGAAATAGTGGGCGTAAGGGGTTAGTTGCCCTCCAATAATTTTCAACTATTAGAAATGGCACTAGTTCTTTCAATTTCCAATCGAATTAGTCCTTTTTGAAGTTTCTACTACAACGCTTTCCTGAGCCCTGAGGGCTCTGGGGGGTTGTCATACTCAAAGACATAATTTCTGAACCGTTCAACTACGTTCAACAAAACGGCTATATCAAAATGTTGATCGGAAGTGTTTAAGGAAATGGTGAATGTGGGGGGGGGGGCATTCGCCCTCCGATAGCTTTTGACTGTTAAAAAGGGCACTATTCTTTTCAATTTCTAATTGGATGAGCTCTTTATAAGTTTCTACGACAACACTATCTATAGAACCTTATATGCCCCCAGGGTATAACTTAATACTTTTGCCCTGGGGACTGTGAGGGGTTTATCATCCTCAAAGACAAGATTTCAGGTCCTTTCAACTACGCTGAACAAAATGACTGTCTCAAAATTTTGATTGGATGTGTTTAGGGAAATGGTGGGCGTGAGAGGGAGGGTTAGTTGCCCTCCAATCACCTTCGACTATTAAAAAGGGCACTAGCCCTTTCAATTTCCAATTGAATGAGCCCTTTTTGAAGTTTCTACGACAATGCTTTCTATGAAAAACCTTATATGCCCCCAGGGTATAACGAACAACCCTTGCCCCGAAGGCTGTGGGGGGAGTGTCATCCTCAAAAAGGTAATTTCAGGACCTTTCAACTACGTTGAACAAAATGCCCATCTCTAAATTTCGATTGGATGTGTTTGGGGAAATAGTGGGTGTGAGAGGGGGTTAGTTGCTCTCCAATTACTTTCAACTATTAGAAAGGGCACTAGTTCTTTTAATTTCCAATCGAATTAGCCCTTTTTGAAGTTCTACTACAACGCTTTCTATAAAAACCTTATATGCCCCCAGGGCATAACTTATAATCATTGCCCTGAGGGCTGTTTCTGGGTTGTCATCCTCAAAGACCTAATTTCCAGAACTTTCACCTACGTTGAACAAAATGACTATCTCAAAATTTTGATTGGACGGGTTTGGGGAAATGGTGAGCGTGAGAGGGGGGTTAGTTCCCTCCAATCGCTGTCGACTATTAGAAAGGGCACTAGGTCTTTGAATTTCCGATCGAATGAGCTGTTTTTGAAGTTTCTACGACAACGCTTTCTATAATAACCTTATATGCTCCCAGGGCATAAGTTACAACCCTTGCCCTGGGGGCTGTGGGCGGGGTGTCATCCTCAAAGACATAATTTCTGGACCTTTCAACTAAGTTGAACAAAATGGCTATCTCAAAATTTGGATTGGATATGTTTGGGGAAATAATGGGCGTGGAATGGGTGTTAGTTGCCGTCCAATACCTTTCGGCTATTAAAAAGGGCACAAGCCCTTCTAATTTCCAATCGAATGAACCCTTTTTGAAGTTTCTACGGCAACTCTTTCGATCCAAAGTGCCTTGGTCTAAAAGAAAAAAATACATAATAATACATTGTGCCAACATCGTTCTTTATTTAGGCAGCGCTATTGCGCTGCCTATAATACGCAATAAAAAAATTCGCCTTAGAAGTAGAAGATGAAACTGGTTTAGCTAAAACTGCATATTTAATTTGATATTTTCCGTTTGTTGAAGAGAATAATATATATATAGATGTATTTTTTTTGCAAATTCATTCCTTGCAAAGTATTATTCATTTTCTTGGTTTTAAGAGTTTGTCTGAATACACTTAGTAGTATTAAAATGTTTGCAGCTGTATTATTTTAGAAAATGAAAGAGGAGGCACCATATGATCCAACATTTTTAAGCGAGCCGTGGTAAAATAAAGTTTGGAAACCTCTGCTCCATATTATGCCCTTAAAGTTTAAACTTAACACCCTCAGCTGTTCTTGTCATATTTTGTACGTTTTTTTTTGGTAAACAGGATGCACAAGGTATCTTTAGATTTAGTTTAACATGCCCCTCAACATTCCCCGAATTTTCACCTTAATATCCTTAGCCTTTTCGAACACGCATTGAATATACCTTCTGCCTTTTCCAAATTATAAATCCTGGGTGTAAAAAGCGCAAATAGCATAATTTACAATCCTTGCCACGGTGGCTGTGGAGGCATTCCATCCCTGACGGCATAGGTACTGCAGCTTTTGACTATTTAGACCAAAATCGATTAAAAGGAACATTTTATCAGTGATGAGGAAAGGGAGCCTTTAAAAAGGACAAGAGGGGCTGGTTGCCCTCCAATAGCTCTTCAACATTCCCTGAACTTTTCAACTTAATACCCTCAGCCGTCCCTAGGATATTAATGATAGTCCCTCTGACAATCAGCATGCCCGTAGTTTGTTTTATTGTGTTCGGCATCCCTCTCCAGAGCTGCGGGGGGCTGTGTCACCCCGTAAGCATAGTTGTTAGAGCTTTTGTCTATTTTGAACAATTTGTTTATTTCAAAATTATGATCAAATATTTTTGGAGGGAGGGCAACTAAAAAGGAATGGACGGGGCTGGCGGCCCTCCAATACTTTTCACCCCCCTTAGTATATCCTGGAAATTTCAATTTAATATCCTCGGATGTTCTTAAAATATTGCAGATCCTTGTTTTTGATAAAATGGGTGCCCATGGGGCCTTTTTGATTTAGTATGACAATCTCAAAATGGCTATCTCAAAATTTTGATCAGATGTATTTGGAAAAAAGGCGTGGGGAGGGGGCTGATTGCCCTTTGGTCCCTTTGACTCTCGACCACCCCCTTTATGCAAACCGTATATGTTAGCAATGGGCAGCTTGCAGAACTTACAACCCTTGCCCCAGGAGCTTTGGTGGGGTAAATCATCCCCAGGCATAGTTATTTTCCCTTTGGATTATTTTGAACAAAATGGCTATCTTAAAATTTTGGTCGGATATATTTGGGGGGAAAGGGTGTGGGGGGTCGGTTGCCCTTTGAGATCACGTTTGACTCTTAAAAAGGCTCTTTATATTTAACTTTTTGTTGGAGTTAGTATTCTTCTGATATTTTATGGCCGCTGGTTTGATACTATAATTCTCGAGATAAGAAGTAGTAAAAAAAAAATAATAATAATAAAAGACAAGAAATGAAATAAACAAGAAAAAACGCCCCCATGACCTTTCCTCTAGGTAAAATGTAGAATATCGCATTTTCCGACAATGGAGCTTGAAACCTCCATCCGTTCTTTTCAAGTATGCTGAATTTCATGATAATTTTCATTATGCAAATGAATCAAAACAATGAGCTGTTTCGAATTATAAAGTATTTTTCTAAACGTATGCAAATTTGCTCTGGAATCATTTTTTGTTGGAATGATTCCACTTCCGATATTCTATGGTCGCTGGTTTGATACTATCACCACCGGGATGAGAAGTAGTTAAAAAAGACAAGAAAGGAAAAAAGCAAGAAAAATACGCCCCCGTGACCTTTCTTCTTGGTAGAATGTCGTATATTTGTACAATCGCAAAAAAGACGGGCAATGAAATAAACAAGAAAAAACGCCCCGCGACCGTTTTCCTTGGTAAAAAATACAGGATCTCGTATTTTTTATAATGCAGCTTGAAAACATATGTCTGTTTTTTTTTAGTTACGTTGAATTTTCTGATAATTTTCGCTATGAAAATGAATTTAAATTATGAATTATGTTGAATTATTAACTATTTTTCTAAAAGTATGCAATTTATCATATGCTGACAAATTCAAACGGGTAAAAATCAATCAGTGTAAAAATTAATCTATTTATACTCGAGTAGAATTTGCTTTGCTTAAAGTTAACTAATTCGTTTTTTAGGAGCTCCATGACAATCCAATATTCCTTAAGGATTCTCCAGGACCTTTTGATGTTACACCTGGAAAATTAGGTGAGGTTAATAATCAGCATTTCGTTTTTGGATTTTTTTTTTTTTTTTTTTTTTTACAAAGTGGAAATTAGTATTTATTACTTAAAGATATTATACTATTAAAAGATCTTTCATGAATTAATAGTTCCAGTGGTGTCAAGATCCTTGTTTTTGGTAAAAATCAAAATCATTTTAGGCTAAATTAAGCGACAAGCCTCAACAATAAAGTTGTGTTCAGCTTTATTTGTATTTGTAAATAAGTAAATCAGAGGCTATGCACGCGTCTTGCTGGATCATTCATTTCTGCTGTTGGCAGAAAAACTACGATGTTGCATTATTTTATATAAATATATATATATATATATATATATATTATATATATATATATATATATATTATATATATATATATATATATATATATATATATATATATATATATATATATATATATATAATATATATATATATATATATATATATATATATATATATATATTTATATATATATATATCTTAGTTTTTTATTCTGTTAGCATTTACTCAAATATTATTGTATAAATTAATGTTGACCTCATAGCTTACTTCAGGAATCTTAGTTTGCTTGTCGCAATCTCAGTTTCAGAAAAGTTGGAATTTTACTCTTTCAAATAGATTTGCCACTAAGAATAATTTAATAACGCACGTTCAGAAAATGTGTATGTACACCAAAGCTAATATATTGCTTAATTACTTGTTGCAGGGACATGTTCCCATATACGAAAACTTTATAGTTATTTGTTTCATTTATTACTGGCATTGGATTTTCTTAACCAAGCTGTCATCTCAAAGCTCCAAGGATAGAAAAGAAAAAGTAGTTTTTTTTAGTGTGTTTTTAACCTTTGCCACTTTGTTAACTTTCCCTTTTGATTTACGGTCTTCGTAATACAATTTTATAGTAGAAGTAATTTATTTGTATGGTTGCAACTGATTTGTATATAAAAGAAAGATAGTTGAAATTATAATGATATTGCTCAGTAGGAGCTCTTAATACCAAATTACTTCAGTTCTTGCTTTCATGCTGTGTCTAGTTCTATTTCTAGCAAGAATTTTTAATTCTGGAATAATGTCTCTTAAGTTTTTTGTCTTTTCTTATCAAAATTGCAGCAAGAATTGCGACCTAGTAAAGAGCTTTCCACGCCCATAGTAACCGAAAGTTTAAAACGCGTTTTGAAAAAAAAAAACATTGTCTAGTTATAAAAATCTAGTCAGTTTAACCTGATCCAGCTGGAACTATTTATTATGGTTTATCTTAATAGTGGAATTTTATTGGGAAAAAAATTTATCTAACTTTCCAAAAAAGCTGAAATCTTGCGAAAATTGCAGCGGATCGAAACAAAAAAGTACCATTGGAATCATCATGGTCGAAAACCCTTCATCGTAGGTTTCCCATCCTTTAATTTGATTAATTGAAAAAAAAAAGATTCCACAAAATAAGTTTTTCAAAGAAAAGTAAAGAACTCCATTAAACCAAAAATGAGCAAAAATAAAATCAAATAATCTACCAAGCGTGAAACTACTACAAATCAGCATCGATAAATAAATGAAACCCAAAACGAACAGAAATTACAATAAATAACCGAGTCAAACTCAAAACGAGCAGTAGGGTTCAAAACCCCTATGCCTTCCCAAGGCCAGAACATAATTTGCACTTTACTGAAAAAACATGAATGTTTTTACTTTTATAACTTTAATAAATCAAATAATTTTAACATTTTGATTACTAAATATCAGTATATGTATATTAAACTGACAATGCACATTCATTTGTATTTTATTTTATTTTTGTTCATTTTTGGTTTGATGGAGTTCTTTACTTTTCTTCGAAAAAAATTTTTTGTGGAAAAAGTTTTTTTTAATTAATTCCTGTTCATTTTATATTTACATAGTATTTTCAGGGAAAAAGAAAACAAAACTTTAAATCTTTTCGTTTTTTTTAAGACTTTATAGTTTGGCCTGCTATTTGTATGCTGGAGAAAAATATTCAGCAATTTTTAACAACATACACCCTTTTAAAAATCTGGACACAAATAATAGCGTTTAATTTAGTTTCACACCTCCTCTAGTTGACCTGAAATAGAAAACTTGATACCATTCGCAAAAATCTGTTTATTTTCTTTGATAGCTTGAATACACTTTGATTTGGTTAAATTTTAAGCAGAAGTAGCCCCGAAATTTTGAACATAATACCCTCAGTCGTTCTTGGGATACTGCTGAGATGCCTTATTGGGAATTAGTAGGCTATTTACACAGTGTATTTTGATTTAATCTTAAGGCAACATTTAGTTTTTAAACATAATGGGCAAATGGGAGGCTGAGTGTGGGAGGGTGATTAGTTGCCCTCCAATCACTCTCAACTATTAAAAATCCTTTATATTTTCAATCGAATGAGCCCTTTTCGAAGTTCCTACGACCACTCCTTCGATACGAAGTGCCCTGGTCTTAAAAAAAAAAAAAAAAAAAAAAAAAAAAAAAAAAAAAAAAAAAAGTAATATATTGTACCCACATCGATCTTTACTATAAAAATGTCAAGCCTTCCAATCACTTTCGACTATTAATAAGGGCACTAGCCCTTTCAATTTCCAATCGAATGAGCCCTTTTTGAGTTTCTACGACAACGCTTTCTATAAACACCTTATATGCACCCAGGGCATAAATTACAACCCATGCTCTGTGGGCTGTGAGGGGGTTGTCATCTTCAAAGACCCAATTTCCAGAATTTTCAACTACTTTAAACAAAATGGCTATCTCAGAATGTTGATTGGATGTGTTTGGGGAAATGGTGGGCGTGAGTGGGGCGTTAGTTGCTCTCCAATCACTTTCAACTATTAAAAGAGGCACTAACCCTTTCAATTTCCAATCGAATGAGCCCTTTTGAAGTTTCTACGACAACGCTTTCAATAAGAACCTTATATGCCCCCAGGGCATAACTTACAACCCTTGCCTTGAGGGCTGCTAGGGGGTTGTCATCCTCAAAGACATAATTTCCAGACCTTTCAACTACGTTGAACAAAATGGTTACCTTAAAATTTTGATTAGATGTGTTTGGGGAAGTGGTGGGCGTGGAAGGGATGTTTGTTGCCCTCCAATCACTTTCGACTGTTAAAAAGGGCACTAGTCATTCCGATTTCTAATCGAATGAGCCCTTTTCCAAGTTTCTACGACAACTCCTTCGATACGAAGTGCCCTGGTCTAAAGGAAAAAAAAATAATACATTGTGCCAACATTGTTCTTTACTTAGGCAGCGCGATTGCGCTGCCTATGACAGGAAGACACCGAAGACGACGGTGACGGCAACGTTCTTCAGTTCTTAAGACACAATCGCGATAAAATTTTGTACGTCGTCGCAATTGCCAGAAAGTTACTGTCTATTCCTGCGACTAGTGTGACCACAGAAAGACTATTTTTAGTGGTAGGCCTGATAGTGACTATGATAGTGACTTAAAAGAGAAATGGCCTCAGTCCACACAGAGTGGATAAGTTGATTTTCATTCACGATAACTATAGCCACATCCCGCAGTTCTAATATACTTCTGAAGTTTGCCTGAAGGAGTTTTTTTCGACTTGCGCTAATATTCGAAGATAAATGATGAATTTTGTGATACGGCATTCGAAGTTTTGTATACAGTGATTTTCGACGAATTAAAATACTACTAATTTTGATAATTAGTTCTGTTGGCTATCTCAAATTTTGATTGGAAGTGTTTGGAGAAATGATGGGTGTGGGGGAGGGGACAATTGCCCTCTGATCACTTTCGGCTAAAAAAAAGGTACTAGTCCTCTCAATTTCCAATCGAATGAGCCCTTTTTGAAGCTTCTACGACAAAAATTTCTATAAAAACCTTATATGCCCCAAGGACATAACTTAGGACCCTTTTCCTGAGGGCTATTGGAGGGGGTATGTCATCCTCAAAGACAGAATTTTCAGACCTTTCAACTACGTTGAACAACATGGATATATCAAAATGTTGATCGAAAATGTTTGGGGAAATGATGGACGTAGGGGGGGGGGGGTAGATTCTCCCTCCGATTACTTTTGAATATTAAAAAGGGCAATGGCCCTCTCAATTTCCAATCGAATGAGCCCCTTTTCAAGTCAAGTTTCAAGTTTCTATGACAAAGCTTTCAATAAAACCTTATATGCCCCCAGGGCATAATTTATAACCCTTGCCCTGAGGATTATGGGGGGGAGTGTCCGACACAAACATATAATTTCCAGAGCTTTCGCTGCGTTGAACAAAATGGCTATCTCAAAATTTTGATTGGATGTGTTTGGGGAAATGATGGGCGTGGAAGGGGTGTTAGTTGCCCTCCAATCACTTTCGACTATTAAAAAATGCACTAGCCATTTCAGTTTCAAATCGAATGAGCACTTTTTGAAGTTTCTACGACAACGCTTTCTATAAAAACCTTATATGCCCCCCTGGGCATAACTTACAACTCTTTCCTTGAGGGCTTTGGGGGGTTGTCATCCTCAAAGACCTAATTTCCAGAACTTTCAACTTCATTTAACAAAATGGCTATCTCAAAATTTTGATTGAATGTGTTTGGGGAAAAGGTGCGCGTGAGACGGGAGTTAGTCGCCCTCCAATCATTTTCGACTATTAAGAAAGGCACTAGCCCTTTGAATTTTCAATCGAATGAGCCCTTTTTGAAGTTTCTACGACAAAGATTTCTATAAAAAGCTTATATGCCCCCAGGGCGTAACTTACAACCCTTGCCCTAAGGGCTGTGGGGAAGTGTCCTCCTCAAAACATAAGTTCTATCTGGAAATCAACTACGCTGAACAAAATGGCTATCTCAAAATTTTTATTGGATTTGTTTGGGAAATGGTGGGCGTGGAAGGGGTGTTAGTTGCCCTCCAATCACTTTCGACTATTAAAAAATGCACTAGCCGTTTCAGTTTCCAATCGAATGAGCACTTTTTGAAGTTTCTACGACAACGCTTTCTATAAAAACCTTATATGCCCCTTGGGCATAACTTACAACCCTTCTTTGAGAGCTTTGGGGGGTTGTCATCCTTAAAGACCTAATTTCCAGAACTTTCAACTATATTTATTAAAATGGCTATCTCAAAATTTTGATTGGATGTGTTTCGGGGAAAAGGTGGGCGTGAGACGGGGGTTAGTTGCCCTCCAATCACTTTCGACTATTAAGAAGGGCACTAGCCCTTTGAATTCCCAATCGAATGAGCCCTTTTTGAAGTTTCTACGACAAAGCTTTCTATAAAAAGCTTATATGCCCCAGGGCGTAACTTACAACTCTTGCCCTAAGGACTGTGGGGGAGTTTCCTCCTCAAAAACATAATTTCTATCTGGAAATCAACTATGCTGAACAAAATGGCTATCTCAAAATTTTGATTGGATTTGTTTGGGAAATGGTGGGCGTGGAAGGGGTGTTAGTTGCCTTCCAATCACTTTCGACTATTAAAAAGGGCACTACCCATTCAAATTTCTAATCGAATGAGCCCTTTTTGAAGTTTTACGACAACTCCTTCGATACGAAGTCCCTGGTCTAAGAAAAAAAAATAATAATACATTGTGCCAACATTGTTCTTTACTTAGGCAGCGCTATTGCGCTGCCTATGAAAACGTGAGAGAATCACACTTTAGCCTATGTGTCACCAATGTGTCTATTTTTCTCCTTTTTTTATCTCTAGTACTAGTGGACACTGAAACATTGCAGAGAGCTGTTTAGGGGCTCATTTCAAAGCTAATGCGGTGCAATCCCTTTATATGGACCTCTCTAAAGAAGTCCAACAAGAGATCCTACAGACAAACGGGAGTGACGCAATTAAAAACCGTTTTTACGAGATGATTGTTTAACAGAAATTTGTCCAGAGAACGCCATCATAAAGTGTCGTATGTCACCAAAAATGAAACTTATGTTTCATCCCGGAATGAAATGGTCAAGAGCCATAAAGAGTGGACCACTGAAATCTTCATGGTCTCGAAAACCCTTAATCAGATGTTTACTATCCCCTCTGGAATTTCCCCCCTGTAACCAGTTATCCAGTTGAACCATTATCCAGTCAAAAGTGAGTTTTGAAAAAAAAACTCTCAAGTGATAAAAATTCATTTAAGTTTGATTCAGGAATAATGAATGTTTTGTGCATGTATGTTTGCAGTTAAACCTGATTATGAGATTTCTCTGATAACTATTTTTGTCACTGAAGTGGTTCAGACTTTTCATTTGGCAATTGCAGCAGTAGCTGCAGCGTAGTAAAGACCCAACCATAGTTATTTGGAACCAAAGTTTAAAAAAAACTTATGATATCGAGGCAATGTCGTGAGAAAAAAAATTCGCGAAATCCCTTAGGAACCTTTTTTGCAGCAGAGATTTGTTAAGTCCTTAAAATTTTGGTTTTGTCCTATACATCTGAAAAAATTTCCATTTTTTTTAACCTTTGGGTATTGCTAGACTAGGTGATATTGAAACTTTCAGCCCCCCCCCCCTCTCCCCCAAAAAATCGGCAGTTTGGAGATACAAGGAACAATCAGCAATGTGTCAGCAACTTCCGGCCGTGTATATTAGTTTTTTCCCAATATCTAGCCCTCGATTGTTAATTTTTTTTGTTTTTGTAGACTGCAAGCTACATTGTATTCAAATTTAAACCGTACAGCCATTCCTGCCCATGTATGCCGGCAATTCCCCCTCTTTTTCGTCCATGGTTTTAGAGGTCGACATTGCATGAAGTCGAATTACATGAAAATATGTCATTCGATTTGCCATTCAACCTTCTTTCCAAATATAAGTCATTTCTGTCACCCATTCCGAGAAGAACCTTTACAGGGACTCCGACGCTGTATTCTGTTGATCCAAAAGTTCATGGTAACGAACTGTAAGTAAGGAGCAACTCGGCTTAGTAGTAAACGGAACGCTAGAAAACTGAATTTTGATATCAATATATACATCAAACGAATCAGCTTATTTTACTTGTTCCAAATATATAAGATTCATCAAGATTAGTGTTAACCATCGAAAGTTAAGAGCTTGAGAAAAATTGCCTGATTTTCAAAAAAGGTGGGAAACACCCTTTAAAAGTCAAGGACTCTTAATGAAAATCACACCATCAGATTCAGCGTACCAGAAAACCCTCTTTAGAAGTTTCAGGCTCCATTATAAAAAAAGTGGAATTTTGCATTTTTTGCCACAATAAAGATCAGGGATGCATGTTTATTTATTTTTCTGTGTGTTTCCTTGCCCCCAGGGGTGATTGTATCGAAATAATAGTCCTAGAAGATCGGGAGGAGGTGTATTTGAACGTAAATTAAAAGTTCTAGTGTCCTTTTTGAGTGATCGAAAAGATTGGAGGGTCATTAGCCCCACTTCCTTTTTTCTCCGAAACTGTCTGATCAAAATTTTGAGATAGTCATTCTGTTCAGCATAGTTGAAAGATCCAATAACTACGTCTTTAGGGGTAACAATACCCCCCCCCCCCACAGTCCGTGGGGAGAGGCCTGTGAGTTATGAAATTTGCCCATTTTTTGCGTATAGTATTTGTTATTGGGAAGTATAGTGACATTTTTCGGGAGGGGGGATTTTGTGTTTTGGGTGGGTCTCCATGGGGAGAATTTTCCGTGGGGAGGGAAATTTCCAGGGGGTTTCCAGGGGGTTTAACCTGGGGGGATTTGGCAAAATTCCTACACGAAATTCTTTTAATTTGTCTTACTTTCTCTTTGGCAACTCAATTTTACATGTGTAGATGCTCTTGGGGAATTACCGGGGGATTTTTCAGCGTATTAGGATTTCTGGGAAAATATTTCCACTGAAGGTTGGAGTTCCGAAGCGATCGAGAAAACGATTAGAAATGAAAGTATTTTTCAAATGAATTATGCCAAGAAGACTTTTTCAGGCTGAATCGTCCTCAAGCAACTTTATAGGAGGATTTTCAGCGAGGATGGAACTGTACTGAGGGAGTTTTACAGGGGGCTTTATTTTACGTGGGAGGAAATTTTCACTGAGGAGTTTTTCATGAGAGGGAGGGGATTTTTCATGGAGGGTGAGCCAGGTTTACCTTTATTATTTGAAAATGATCAGAAATTGAATAAAAAAACAAGTTGTTTTTTTTCAACTGAAAGTAAGGAACAATATTAAAAATCAAAACGGACAAAATTTTTCCGTATATGAAGGGGTTGTCCCCATCCTCAATACCTTGCTCTTTACTCTAAAGTTTGACTGTTTGTCCCAATTTCTTAAGAACGGCTCCTGAAACACAAGGACCGTTTAATTAGAATAGGAAGCTTCTTTTTTAAAGTGATAAAAGCTTTAGCGTAAAGAGCAAGGTATTGAGTAGGGGGCAGCCCCTTCTTATACGGAATAAATTCTGTTCGTTTTGAGTTTTAATGTTGCTTCTTACTTTCATTTTTAAAAAAAACTTTTTTATTTAGTATCTCTAGAGAGGAAAATTTTATTTAGTATCTCTAGAGAGGAAAGTTGATCCAGCAGAATTTAAGGCGATATAATTTGTAGTCTAAAAAGTTCAGGTTCATCAGGTTCTAAGAAGAAGGTTAAGGAGGACAATGATGAACCTTTGTTGGATTTTAGACACATCATTTTCTTTCAAAATTCACTTGAGATCACTTGAGATGGATTGTGGTTGTGTTCCTTTTATCCCTTATTAGAAGCTACATTGTCTTATAATTTCAGCATAAATGAAGTTTTTCTTTGCTTTTCTGGAAAAATGTTTTTTCTAGGATTTGGCCGAGATTTTTTATACGATATAATTTTTATTCTAGGAATACTTTATGGAAAAGAATCAGGAAATTTTTTTTCTGGGCGATACTGGCGAAAAACAGATTTTAGGGAGTTTTAACAATTTTTGCGTTGCATCGAAAAGATTTTAAAAATAAATTTACGATGGTGGCAATTAATATTTGGAAAGAGCGTTGAATGGCAGATCGAACGGTATATCTATATTTCAGCTAGTGAATTAATCCATGATTTGAAGTATTTATCGGTGCTTTGCCATCGTAAGATTATTGAAATTATCAGGAATGTATCCGAAGCCTCTTTGTAAGAAATTGTTATTTTTTCTTGTAGCAATTAAAAAAAAAATAAAAAAAAAATTTAAAGAAAAGTAAAGAGCAACTTTAAACCAACGACGAGCAAAAATAATGCCAATTATAATTCAAACTAAAAACGAACATAAATCACTATCATTAAATTAATGAAATTCAAAACCAACAAAAATTACAACAAATAATCAGCTCAAACAGAAAATGATGAGAAACTACCACCAATAGGAGTAGGGCTAAAGCCCCTAAACTTTCTAAAGACCAGAACATCATTTGTGCTTTATCGAAAACAAAATAAAACTTAGACATCTTCTTATTAGTTGCGTTAATAAATTCGAAATTGCTCACACTTCAAGAATGAATATCAATAAATATTAAACTGTCCTTTTCGGTAATCTTGGTTATTAAGATTATTTTCTCTTTTTTTTTTTTTTTTTTTTTTTTTTTGCTGTTATGACAAACAAAAACCCATCGCTCAAAATGAAAATTGTTTTCAATAAAGCGTAAATGACGTTCTTGTTTTTAGAAGGCTTGGTGTCCGGTATCTCCCCCCCCCGGAAATCCTACCCGATAGTTCTATTCTAGAAAATCTTCCAACAGGTATAATTTAGCCGCCAACGGGAAATTAAAACAAATAAAAGAAATGAAGACAAGAAGTAATTCCGGGATATTCTACTTATATTCCAGGAACATGTAGGATATATGGTGGAGGATCTAACAGTTCGTGGTAACAAAATGTAAGTAAGGAGCAACTCAGACCAATAGTAACCAAACCTCCAAAAGAAAGAATTTGGATAAAAATTAATACATCAAAATAATTTGCTTTTCTTCTTGATTCCAAAAGTACAAAGTTCATTAATTTTAATGTTAAACATCAAACGCCACGAGCCAGAGAAAATTTGCCTGATTTTCGAAATATGGGGAAAGCGCTCTAAAAAAAACAAACACTTTTAATGAAAATGGCACCATTAGATTCAGCGTATTGGAAAACCTCACTGTGGTGGTTTCAAGCTCCTATCTACAAAAAATGTGGAATTTAGCTTTTTTCCCCAGAAGAAAGTTCCCGAATGCATATCAATTTGTTGTGTTTCTCCAGGGTGATAGCATCGAATCGATGATCGTAAAAGTTCGGGAGAGGGCTCAATTAAATTGGAATTAAAAGTTCTAGACCCTTCTCTAGGGACTAAAATTCTGCCATTTTCTGATGTAAAATTACGATTTTTCACATTGAAAACGTAAGACTTTACGTTACGTTTAGTCCTAAGGTTGTTACGTTTCATCTTACGGGTCTTACGTTTATGTTCCTTCACATTGAAAGTCTTCCCTTCACACTGCAACGTCAATTTTTAGCGCTACCCATGCAAAAAAGTGGTTTCCCTTGTTGTGTAAGGAAGGGGGCTGTGATTTCCTTTTTCTAGGTTTTTGACCATACTAACTCCATCAGTATACTTTTCATTTTGATCTGATGCCATTTTAGAGGGGCTTCAGGCTTTTTTTTAACCTCTTGAAGTGAACACTGGCAAAGGGAAAGGACACTGCATGGCAGTTTCCAAATTTCTCTAAATCTGTTTATTTTTTTTCTTTAGTTTCAGTTTCATGGCAGGCATGTCTTCTTACACATTTTTAATGGATTTATGTTAAAAAGCGTCTCTTCATTGTTTTTCACCATATTCCATAGAATTAAGACACCTAATTATAGCTATTAGATTTTTTTTCGAAGAAATCTAGAACCAGTTACTACATTTCAAAACAAAGCCATAGAAATGTCAAAAGTATTTTCTTATATCATGTTTTTACTCTGGTACTAGTGTTATTATTATTAATTATTCATATTGCTGGAATATTTTTTTTTTTAGACCTACTAGACATTTTTTTCATATAATTTAATGCTTACCTTAAATAGAGAAAAAAAGCTTTATTAAGTTCGTCTATAAAGCTAAAAATACACTGAATGATTAAAGTATTTTTTAACTGCCTTCATGATCTCCATCTGCAACTCTAATTTTGAGTCATCCGGTTCTTTATTCAGATGAGATAACAGTGATTGTAGAAAGTACCACTCCAGATCATGCTGTTCATTGCTGTTTTTTTTGTCAATTGCTTGCTGTTCCTTCAGGTCTGTTTGATCTCTAGACCCTGTCTTTGTTCTATTATGAGTTTTATTTTGGCTGGTTGATGCATATATTTGTTGCCTACTAGAAGCTTGGGAACTTTGGATATCTGTTTGATTGTTAATGAGAATTTCTTCACTAAGGGTAATAAAACCAGCATCATTCACTTCAGCATAGTTATATTGTGGGCACCTCCTGCACACTCTGAATAAATGTCCACTGATATATTCTCATCTTGAACAGTGTTCCCTTTTGTCTTATGGTTCCTTTCAATTATATGTTCAGAAAGTAAGTTCATTCTTTGTACAAAATTTTGGTCTTCTGGCTTTAAGCTTTATACTAGCACCAGATCCACTTGTAGATCTCCCTTTTTTTCTTTAGGTAGACATAGTGGTCTCTCAGGTTCTCAAGCTCCCTTCTTTCCATAAGCTCATTAACTAGAAAAAAAACAATGATTACTAAATTTTTCAATTTTTAAACTTTAAACATACTCATTTTATAGCCCAATTTTTATTGCAGCTTATTCATAAAATATATTGTGGAGATTTAGTTAATTTTTCTCCTCAATAGCACGAACTCCATAGCTAATTAATTCTATGGAGCAACAAAAAAAGAATTTTTGAACCACAGAAAGTCAAGGATCACTTAGAAAAGAAGTAAAATTTACTGTGCCTTAAATCAAATTTATTGAAACAAGTACTTTGCCTACACCCAATTATACAACATTTGTTAGGGTACTAACTGAATTAATATCATTTCTTTACTACTATAATACCTCAATGCACAAATACTCAATAGACTCTACTGTATTTCCATTTGCTTATCAAAGTTGAGTGTCACTTAAAACATGTTGGTGATGGGCCAAAATACCATGCATATTCAGTGTCCTGATCTGAAGCTTTAAAATACAATACAATTTGTTGTGTTTGTATCAAATTTTAAGGTTTCTTTGGGTCCAACTAAAGTTAGTCAAAATCAACTTTTACTTGAAGACCATATCCACACACAGGTGTTTGGGGAAATGATGACATTGTATTTACTATTCTCTTTTTTTTCTTTATTTCAAAGTTCATGTTTTTCTATGACATTTTCCTTCCTTTCTGACAAAGTTCTTAAAGATCACACATTACATGGATATAATGACCAAATATTATTTCCAACTATGTCATTCAAATCTTTTTACTAAATGGTTTTATCCTTCATTTAAATTCTTAGTAATGTTTGGTAGTTGATATATCTATCTGTGTCAATAAATCCATACAAATATATTTCAACACCACTGGAAATATTGCTGTAGCCTACTGTGAATATGCTGTCTGTTGTGAATTCCATAAATATAATTTTCACATGTTGGAAATGTAAATAAAGTGTCGGTGTAAAAAAATAATTTAAAATATATAGCCTATTGCCTATGTTATAAACAAAAGTTTGCAAATCATTGATGCTTGTAATATTTTTGTACTTATTCCAATCAAAACTTAGGTAATATTGTAGTTTTATCATTTGAGAAAAAACAAATAGCCTTAAATAGCCCATAGTAAACCCAATCATGCGGAATGGCAATACAATGCAAGGTAGCATTACAGATCAGCAGCTTTGTAGGAGAAAATGGCTTAATAAACTTAAAAATATACCATTAGATTCCTTGTTTTATGCTCTTTTCCTGTATCACATGTGTTTCTGACAGTGCACCTTATCTTCCCTAATGGTCCTGGATATATCCCTAAGATAGCCTATATAAAACTTCTAAATTGCCAAAGAAATTAACTTAGTCTTTATTTTTTCTCAATGATCCTAAATCTTTTTCATTATAGAGGATGTTGAGAAGCTAGATCAAACTATCCATTTAAATGTACCAAAGTAGGTTAGATCCTAATCTAAATTTATTCTTGCTTCAACCTCATAAAGAATATTTTAAATCCTGAGTTAAGTTACAAAACTAATGTCCTAAATATCATTTTAAATGATTAACTGTACCACAAAAGGTTTTATTTTAACCTCAAACCCAAAAAGAATTAAAAAAAAACTAGCAATATTTATCAAAGTATAGCCTATCCTAGCCTAGGCCCACAAATCAAGACAGTCTATACTTACTACTTTCTTTCCTGCTGATGAAAAACTTGGCTCAGACTTTCCAAAGAATTTAGTTTAAATTGCTTGTCCTTGAAAACAGGGTACTTTGAGCTATATAACCTTTTCCAGCTTCTGCAAACTCAAATATTTTCTCATCTAAGTTCCATTTTGCTCAAACGTAAACGTAAGAAGTTGAAATACTTTCAACTTCTTCCGTCAGACCTCTAGCATTGCGTTTTGACTTACGGATACGTTAACGTAAGGTCTTACGGAGGGTTATGAGTCTTACGGAAGGCTTACGGAGTTCAGTGTGAAGGGGGAGAACGGAAAGCCGAAATTCAATGTGAAGAAACCTTTATCATAAGACAACTAAACTACAGTTTTCCTCGGAGAGAATACACCTAGCTAGACCCCGGCGCCGCGCCGATGAGGGAAGACCGGCGGCGGCGGGACAAAAAACAGCACGCCGCGCCGCCGGTAAGACGCCGGTGGCGCGTCGCTGGTAAGATGTCGGCGGCGCGCCGCCGGCGCGATCAATGTTGACCGCAAACATTAATGTTTTCATCAGTCTTTCTCAAATCACAGCTTCAATTTACAACAAATTCGGGCCTATTCATGAGTTCAAAAATTCACAAGTCGCTGGCTGGAAACTGGTCTTCTTCGTTATTCATCAAGAGAAGTAGAAATCTGGTAGGAACGAAATGGCTGTGGCTTTTCAGAACCCTTGCATAATACGAGTAGTTGAAGTATCTATTAGCTATGTATTCTTAATATAAATAATTATCAAAATTAGTAGTTTTTTTCATCGAGCATTACTGCATATAAAACTTCAAATACCGTATCACAAAATTCGTCAGTTATCTGGGTAAAAAACTTTGAATATAACTTTGAACTTAGAAGCTTCATTTTTTCATAATGCCCTTTGCCTATATCTGTTTTGTCACATTTAAGACAGTTGAAATGGGCGACTTTGATATTGATTGTTTTTTTTTTTTTTTTTGCTCTTTTGGATTCCTAAGAAGCCTTCTTGTATTAAAAGCTGGTTTTTAATTACAATTTAAAAAAAAATGCATTTTAAAGTTTTTTTTTTGGCTTCTTTATAGAATATATGTCATGTAGGCTAAGGCTGAACTGCTGCTTTTTTATCGCTTTTGGCTGCTCTTTTGCATATTATTCATTTTTTCTTTTGGGGATTCATTCCAAATTATAAACTGATAAATACCTAATATCAGTCAAATTATAAACTGTATCTAAAAGGAGTAAATTTATCAAATTGAAAAATACATGATGAACACTTCACATGAGAACACTTCAATTACAATGAAACAAAAAACACTTAATAGTTTATTGGCTATGAAAAAAATGAAGTACCAGCTATTTTCTGAGGGAAAAAATGAAAAGCTCATCCGTTTTAAGTGTAATTAAATGAAATAATATGCAGAAAGAAGTAGCTCCAGGAAGATGTTGAAATGTTCATCCTAGTTCGTCACTTTTAATCCAAGCAAAATGTTAGGACACTTAGTATCAGTTATTGAGTTTAAGCTTTGATTTCCAAATGCTCACAAGAACTACCAAATTTAAGAAAGTCGCAACAATAAGTCACCTGTGGTCAAAATACTTAGACTCCTCTTTGATCCCCACCCAGGCTCAAAGCTTCTGCTATGGTTATTTCCATGGAAATTCCAGAAACTCCAAAGAGTTTCTTTTTAAAATAGCTTTCAAGCGTAGTTAGGGGTATTTAGACTTTTTGCTTTTCTTCAAAGCTTTGAAAAAAGTGTTATAATATTCCAAATGTTACATTTGTGCATATTTTTGGTAATCATTTGTGGGGTGATCGAATTTTCTAAACCACTGTAGATACGTAAAAACGTTGCAACATCTATTACCCTAAGGTCATAAGACTGTCAAAGACTCCTCCTTGAACCTCCCAAATTGAAAGCTTTTATTATGACCTGGCCTTTTAATGTAACTTGGGCACTGGACCAAGGGCGCCATTGTTACTCGAGCGCAACGTTAGGTGGGGATGTCGATATCGCTTTCGTCACACCAATTCGTTTTATTGTGAATCTGCCTGATACATATGAATGAATGTTTTCAAAGTAAACCCGTTTCATCAATAGGAAAAAAACCGGATTGGACGCATATGTCCCTTTCCCTTTGGACGATAAAACCATGCAAGTGCTGCATCAAGTATAACTCACGAAAATCTTGTTAATTTTGTCAACTTTTCAACTTTTTGGCATCCCTGCTTTCAATAAAAAAATCAAGGTACTATCAAATAAATATAATAACTCCCTATGCCCCCCTTCTGGATACCATCTTGATAGGATACCGTCTCTGCTTTAAATAAAAAAAAATAATTAACTTATTGGCACCCCTGCTTTAAAAAAAAATCGAGGTATTATCATTTAAATATGATAGCTCAATACCCCTCCCCCCTCTGGATACCACCTTGATAGGATACCGTCTCAGCTTTCATTAGAAAAATAATTTACCGAAAAATTAACAAGGTCACTATATGGTTCAAACAAACACGCAAAATAACGTTAAACAGCTTAGTGTTCCTTGAAAAAAAATTGAGGGTATGAGTAAAGGGGTACAAAGACAACAACAAAAAAGTCGAAATTATTCAGATATACCTCAAATTATTGGAAAACTGAGTGATAGATTCGCCATGGCATTCCATAAGATCCAAAGAATCGAATTAAAAGGGAGCACACACAAAAGCCAAATAAGGCCAGTAGCCTATGAGAAATCGCAAAATACCCAAGACAATGAACAAGTCCTAATGGGGGGCCCTGGGTCTATCAATATGTTTCAATGGTTTCCCAGGGAATTTGATATCATTTTCTTCTGTCTCCACTTTAAATGAAAAAAATAATTATTATTTTGGCATCCCTGCTTTCAATAAAAAAAAATGAGGCATTATCATTTAAAAATGATAGCCCCCTATCCTCCTCCCCTATAGGCAATAATTTACAATTTATTTATGAATCATATTTTTGGGGTAACTTTCGGTTCAATCTTAATTCCCCAACCTTGTACATAGCTTAGTCTATAGCTAAATTTGGTCTCAACCGACGGCTGTTTTGTTTTTTTTGGGGGGGGGGGGGGGTAAAAATGTTCCAGAAAGAAGATTGTATTTTCTATCAGGTGTTCAATAATTGAGTATTAAACATTAAGAAAATCTTATCTAAAAGCAGCAAAAAAAAATCTGCAAACTTATAATTCAGCTGTAGAAACAATCTGTCGGCTGTCAATTTCGAAATACAGCAAAAGGCTGAAGCTGTATAGTAGTGAATGTGTTCTATAATTCTATTCAACTTGAAAATAAAATTCTTGACTATGAATGATGTAAGAAATAGCGATTGGGAAAACTGAATTCGAAATGATTTAAACTCATTTCATAAAGACGATACTTTTTTTGTCAACATATGAAGAACTATGTATATTGCAATATTTGCAATAGCATATTGCACCTGTCTGGTTTTTATGCAAAGTAACAAAAGAGACGAAAATTAATGAACAAGAGAGCAGTTAAGAATTATGGTATACAAAGTAATATTTGGCAGGGAAAGTCACTGGTGATAAATCACTAGGGGTGACACCGTGATTGCGTGATTTTCGGGGATTCGGGGAACCAAATTTTTCTTCGGGGTGACGCATAAATTTTCGGGGAAATACCCGAAAATTCGGAGATAGTGCTCTGCTTGATTTCTCATCAGGAAAATTGAAATACTAAACCACACGAGAAGGAAAAGCTCCGACTTTGCGGTTGACGCAATAAAGAATTGCCGTAAAAATAATTTAAAGTCGACCGAACGCCGCCGCCTCTGCCGGCGGCGGCGTGCCTGCGGCGCGCCGGCGGCGTTACGACACTTCGGCGGCGTTCGACTGGGCCTCTCGTCGGTGGCGTTCGGTCAATCTGCCGGCGTGGCGCCGGGGTCTACACCTAGCGCCAGAAGGCTTAGGGAGTATTAAGGAACTACCACAAAATCTTATTTGTCGTAGTTTCTGTTCATTTGTAAGTTTGACTTGATTAATATTTGCAATTTCTGTTTGTTTTGGGTTTTATTTTCAAACAGTTCGTGGTAACGAACTGTAAGTAAGGAGCGACCCGGCTCAATAAAAACCGAAACTCTAAAAAACAGAATTTTGATACCAGTAGGTACATCAAAAGAATCGGATTTTTATGCTGATTTCAAATATATAAGTTTCATCAAGTTTAGTCTTACCCATCAAAAGTTACTAGACTGAAAAAATTTGCCTAATTTTCGAAAAAAGGGGGAAACATCCCCTAAAAGTGATAGAACCTTAATGAAAATCAAACCACGAGATTCAGCGTAACAGAAAACCCTATTGTAGATGTTTCAAGCTCCTATCTGCTTAATAGTGAAATTTTGTACTTCTTGCCAGAAGAAAGATCACGGGTGCGTGTTTATTTAATTTAATTTTTTTTTTTCCAGGGATGATTGTATCGATCCAGTAGTCCTAGAATATCGTTAGAGGGCTCATTCGAACGAAAATTAAAAATTTTAGTGCCCTTTGTAAGTGACTAAAAAAATTGGAGGGCAACTTGGCCCCCTTCCACGCTCATTTTTTCCCGAAATCACCCAGTCAAAATTTTGAGATAGCCATTTTGTTCAGCATAGTCGAAAATCTAATAAATATGTCTTTGAGGATCAGTTAATTCCCCACAGTTCCAGTGGGAAGGGCTGCAAGTTATAAACTGCCCATTGTTTACATATAGTATTGGTTATTGGGAAACATACAGACGTTTTCGGGAGGGATATTTTTCTGGTGGGGCGAGGGGGTCAGAGGAGGGGGTTTAAGTGGGAGTATCTTTCCATGGAGGGTATTTTCTTGAGGGAAGGGATATTTCTATGAAGGGGGCGCCGGATTTCCCAGCATTATTTAAAAAACGATCAGAAATTAATAAAAAACAAGTTTTTTCAACTGAAAGTAAGGAGCAACATTAAAACTTAAAACGAACCGAAATTATTCCGTATATGATGGTTTCGCCCCCTAGTCAATATCTCACTCTTTACGGTAAAGTTTTTTTTTTGTACTTTCAAAAGAGCTATCTAGTCTAATGAAACAGCCTTTGTGATTCAGGGATTTGCGATTCGAACAAAATTCGAACTTTAGCGTAAAGAGTGAGGTATTGACTAGGGGGCGAACCTCCTCATATGCGGGGTAATTTCTGTTTTTTTTAGCTTTAATGTTGCTTCTTACTTTCAATTGAAAAAAAACTTTTTTTTCTTTAATATTTATTGATAGTGATTTATATCCGTTATCAGCCTTAATTATTTTTTATTTCTAATTGTCGCGAATTCAATGTAGTTCTGAACTTTTCTTTGAAAAGCTTATTTTGTGGAAATAGTTTTGTTTTAAGTAACATATGAAAATAAATAATTTCTTACAAGTAGGTTATGGATCCTTTCCTGGAAGTTAGAGTAGTCTTGCTCAACTAGTTTTCAAAATGGTAAAAAGCCGGTAAATACTTCAAATCATCAATTAATGCACCAGCTGCAATATAAGAAGCTGCAATTCGATTCGCCATTCAACGCTCTTTCCAATTGATTAAATAAAAAAAACAAGTTTTTTTTTAACTGAAAGTAAGGAGCGACATTAAAACTTATAACGAACAGAAATTATTCCGTATATGAAAGGGGCTGTCCCCTCCTCAACGCCTCGCTCTTTACGCTAAAGTTTTTTATTGTTTTAAAAAATAAAGTCGTGTGACAGAGTCAAACTTTAGCGTAAAGAGCGAGGCCTTGAGGAGGGGACAGCCCCTGTCATATACGGAATAATTTCTGTTCGTTTTAAGTTTTAATGTTGCTCCTTACTTTCAGTTAAAAAAACTTGTTTTCTTATCTAATTTCTGGACGTTTTTGAATTAATGCAGCTTTGATTTTGGCTCACCGTACATGAATAATTAGAATGAAATTTGCATATTAATTTTATTGTTTTGGCTAAATGGCTTTCTCGAAATTTTGTTATGACGTAACTTACGAATTAACTCACGTAATGGACTTCTATATTTGTATGTTTTTATTACGTATATTAGGGAGTTTACCCCTAGTCAATACCTCGCTCTTTACGCTAAAGTTCGCATTTTGTTCGAATCACAAAGGCTGGTTAATTAGAATAGATAGCTCTTTTGAAAGTACTAAAAAAAACTTTAGCGTAAGGGGCGAGGTATTGACTAGGGGGCAAACCCCTTCATATACGTGATAATTTCTGTTTGTCTTAAGTTTTAATGTTGCTCCTTACTTTCAGTTCAAAAAACTTGTTTTTTTATTTAATTTCTGATCTTTTTTAAATAATGCTGGGAAATCCAGGCTCCCCCTTCATAAAAATGCCCCTTCCCCCATGGAAACATCCTCCATGGAAAGATCTTCCCCTGAACCCCCTCCCCCCACCAGAAAAAAATCCTCCTGAAAGTCTGTATACTTCCCATTTACCAATACTGCACGTAAAAAATGGGCCAAGTTCATAACTTGCAGCCCTTCCCCCGGAAACTGTGGGGGATTAAGTCATCCTTAAAGACAGATTTATTAGATTTCGACAATGCTGAACAAAATGGCTATCTTAAAATTTTGATTGGGTGACTTCGGGAAACAAATGAGCGTGGGAGGGGGCCAAGTTTCCCTCCAATTTTTTTGGTCACTCAAAAAAGGGCACTAGACCTTTTAATTTCCGTTCAGATGAGCCCTCTCACGATATTCTAGGACTACTGGATCGATACGATCACCCCTGGGAAAATAAAAACAAAAAACAAACAAATAAACACGCATGCGTGATCTTTCTTCTGGCAAAAAATATGCAAATTCCCAAATTTTTGCAGATAGGAGCTTGAAACTTCTATAATATGGTTCTCTAATACGCTGAATCTGATGGTGTGATTTTCATTAAGGTTCTATGACTTTTAGGGGCTGTTTCCCCCTTTTTTCGAAAATAAGGCAAATTTTCTAAGGCGTGTAACTTTGATGGGTAAGACAAAACTTAGTGAAACTTATATATTTGGAATTAGCATAAAAATCCTATTCTATTGATGTATCTGTTGGTATCAAAATTACGGTTTTTAGAGTTTTGGTTACTATTGAGCCGGGTCACTCCTTACTTACAGTTCGTTATCACGAATTGTTTAATAAATGCCACCCTCATAAGTTACTATCAGAACCATCTTGATCCAACAGAAAAATTTTGAGTCCCTAAAATCTTTGTTTTGGGCCTGTACCGCCCAGAAAAATTTTCGAAGATTATTTTTCCTTTAGGTATTTCTAGAATAGAGGCTATATCGTATAAAAATTTCGACCCAATCGCAGAAAAAAAAATAGAAAAAATAAAAGAAAAACAATTCTTGAAAGAGGGGGCCTGAAAGTTCTGTGACAAAGAAATGTGTGTTTGTGCTGAAAATTGAAAACACAGCACAATTCCTAAAGAGAGGTAATTGAAACACAGTCATAGATTTATCTCTAGTGATCGAAACATGAAGGTCTACGATCACCCATGGGGAAAACACGCATCGGTGATCTTTCTTTTGGTAATAAAAGCAAAATTCCACAAAATTCCAAATAGGGCTCTTGGATGTACTAAATCTGATGGTGTGATTTCCATTAAAAGTCCTTCACTTTGTGAGGTGTTTCCCCGTTTTTTCAAATTCAGGCAAATTTTTCAGGCTCGTAGCATTTGTTGGCTAGCGTTAAATGTAACCACTGTATGTATCTAGAATGAGCATAAAAAGCCAATTCTTTTGATGTATCTATTGGTATCAAAATTCCGTTTTTTAGAGTTTCTATGCAGCCGAGTATGTCCTTATTTACAATTCGTTACAAACGAACTGTTTGAAAACGTTTAGGTGGATCAGAGACAAACAAAAAAAAAAAAAAAAAACTAACAATAAAAATCTGAGACAAACTAAAGATTGCTTCAAAAATTCCCATTGCTCATTTTTAAAAGTTTTATTTAGGCATCGATTTTTCATATCGTTTGACAAAATAGAATCAAAAAGAAAAGTTTTAACAATAATTAACCTCCTTTGAAATTCTTTTTTGAATACCTTTTTTTACTGTAATCTTGATTAGTGTCATAATTATTTTTTTGTTCTTGTTAATGTTTTGACAAACGAAACTACACTCTTCGAAATACACACCGTTTTCAGTTAACCGCAAATAATACTCAAACCTTTTAGTCATTTTGAGAGAGATGGGTTTGAAGGAAAATCCCTATTCTTCTTTTTGGTAGCTCTTATTTGGAAATCTTGTTTAGTCCTGTTTATTTGTTATTCTGTTGTTTTTGATGCAATAGCAAATGGAAATACACTGCTCAAACTAAAAATTCTTTTAATCAAACCTCAAATGATGCTTAGCCTATCGAGGGTTTAGGGGGTGGTAGTCCCACTCTTATTTGTTGTAATCTCTGTTCATTTTAAGTTTTACTCGATCATTCATTTAATTTCTATGCATTTCAGATCTCATCTGTTCATTCACTGTAAATATCTGCGAATTTGACGTTTGATCTGATCAAACAGTTCGTGGTAACGAACTGTAAGTAAGGAGCGACCCGGCTCAATGGTAACCGAAACTCTAGAAAATGGTATTTTGATACAAATAGATAAATCAAAAGAATCACATTTTAATGCTGATTTCAAATATATAAGTTTCATCAAGTTTAATCCTACCCATCAAAAGTTAGGCGCCTGAGAAAATTTGGCTTATTTTCGAAAAAGGGGGGAAAGACCCCCTAAAAGTTATAGAACCTTAATGAAAATCACACCATCATATTCCGCGTATCAGAGAACCCTACTGTAGAGGTTTCAAGCTCCCATCTACAAAAATGTGGAATTTTGCATTTTTTGCCAGAAGAAAGATCACGGGTGCGTGTTTATTTGTTTGTTTGTTTGTTTTTTTTTTTCCCAGGGGTGATCGTATCGAACCAGTTGTCCTAGAATATCGTGGAAGGGCTCATTGCAATGGAAATTGAAAGTTCTAGTGTCCTTTTTAAACGACCAACAAAAATCGAGGGCAACTAGGCCCCCTCCCACGCTCATTTTTTTCCCAAAGTCACCTGATCAAAATTTTGAGATAGCCATTTTGTTCAGCATGTTCGAAAATATTATAAGTATGTCTTTTATGATGACTTAATCCCCCGAACTTCCCGGGGGGAGGGCTGAAAGTTATGAGCTTTACCCAATGTTAACATGTAGTATTGGTTATTTGGAAGTATACAGACGTTTTCAGGGGAGATTTTTCCTGGTACTGGGGGGGGGTGGGTGGGTCAGGGGTTATGTGGGAGGATCTTTCCATGAAGGAAGTTTTCATGGGGGAAGGGATATTGCTATGAAGGGGACGCCGGACTTCCCAGCATTATTTAAAAAAAGATCATAAATTTAATATAAAAAACAAGTATTTCAACTGCAAACAGCAGCAACATCGAAACTTTAAACGAACAGAAAATATTACATATATAATTGGGTTCACCCCGTAGTCAATGCCTCGCTCTTTAAGCCAAAGATTTTTTAGTACTTTCATAAGAGCTATTTATTCTAATTAACGGCCTTTGTGATTAATCGGTCATTTCTAAAGAATTGGAACAAAATTTGAACTTTCACTTAAAGAGCAAGGTATTGACTAGGGGGCGAACCCCCTAATAAATGTATTAAAAATATATGAATATAGAAGTTCGTTACGTAAGTTAATTCGTAAGTTACGTATATTATTACTAATAAAAACGTTCGTAAATAAAATTAAACAAGTTTCGAGAAAGCCATTTAACTAAATAAAAGTAAATTAATATGAAAATTTTGTTTTAATTATTCATGTACGGTGAGCCAAGATCAAAACCTGCATTTATTCAAAAACGTTAGTAGTAAGGGCCCAATTAGTTGAAAATATACATGCGCTTTCACAAGCCTGAGGCATGGATATGTGTGTAGTTTAACCGGTACATTGCCTTACCAGGGCCAGTCACCTATTACTATGAACCCTACATACCTTGGCAGACAGGTTTTCTAATATGACACCCATTTTTAGTGTGTCACTCGGTTAGAGAAGGCTGGCGGTTAGTCCATATGATGACTTGATTAGTCGGTTTTTCAAAAAACTTGGCAAGCTATAGTGTACTCAAGCAAAAACCCTATATAATGTCCATACAGTGCATTCCAATTTTCATTAGATTTTTTTTTTGGAGGTCAAACAGATAGAGAGAGCGGCGGTCACACTAACTTGATTAGTAATTGGATTCAGATATACTACGAACGGACTTTCAGTCCTACATTCACGGGTTTCTGCAAAGTGTTATGGGCTTCATTGAAAAAATATCAGTTTAAAAAAAAAAAAAATAAAATAAACATGTATCCATGATCATTCTTCTGGCAAAAAAATACAAATTCCAATCAAAACTGGTCAAACGTGTTAATAAGCTGTAGGTTATAGCTATCTGGTAACTCGTTCAGTATCGCATGTATTTTTAGCGGTATCAATGGTATTTCATTTGCGTAAAACTATCTCGATTTGCCAAAACTTTTATCGTTCGCATAAAACTAACTCAATTTGCAAAAATGGTATTCCATTTGCGTAACTCTGCTCTGAATGTCCTTAATGAGGATATAAATAATATAGAATGACATTGTGACTTGACCTAGCTTTACCTCTCCGATGTGGTCTGTATAATACAAAACTCTGTGGTCATTATAATACACAAGTTCCATTTCAACAGTGTTGTGAGGTCCCTTACCACAACCCCAAAGGGCTCCGATCCCCCCACCCCAACCCCGAAGGAAGCCCCCGGTCCTCAAAGGTTCTCTGGGCTCCCAAAGGGCCCCCCGGCGCCCCAATGGCTCCTGAGCCCCCCATTATAATACTTTTTAAGGCTTTATTATATCTTTTCAGAACAAATTATTATTTTAGGGAATTATTTCGGTGAAACAGTTAGAGACATTTTTAAAGATGATTTTAGAAGAGGATTTGAGGGTGAAACTCTGTGGTCGTTATAATACACAATTTCCATTTGAACAGTGTTGTAAGGTCCCTTACCACAACCCCAAAGGGCTCCGATCCCCCCACCACAACCCCGAAGGAAGCCCCCGGTCCTCAAAGGTTCTCTGGGCTCCCAAAGGGCCCCCGGCGCCCCAATGGCTCCTGAGTCCCCCATTATAATACTTTTTAAGGCTTTATTATATCTTTTCAGAACAAATTATTATTTTAGGGAATTATTTCGGTGAAACAGTTAGAGACATTTTAAAAGATGATTTAAAAGAGGATTTTAGAAGAGGATTTGAGGGTGAAACTCTGTGGTCGTTATAACACAAAAGTTCCATTTGAACAGTGTTGTGAGGTCCCTTACCACAACCCCAAAGGGCTCCGATCCCCCCACCCCAACCCCGAAGGAAACCCCGGTCCTCAAAGGTTCTCTGGGCTCCCAAAGGGCCCCGGCGCCCCAATGGCTCCTGAGTCCCCCATTATAATACTTTTTAAGGCTTTATCATATCTTTTCAGAACAAATTATTATTTCAGGGAATTATTTCGGTGAAACAGTTAGAGACATTTTAAAAGATGATTTAATAGATGATTTTAGAAGAGGATTTGAGGGTGAAACTCGGTGGTCCTTATAATACACACAAGTTCCATTTGAACAGTGTTGTGAGGTCCCCTACCACAACCCCAAAGGGCTCCGATCCCCCCACCCCAACCCCGAAGGAAGCCCCCGGTCCTCAAAGGTTCTCTGGGCTCCCAAAGGGCCCCCGACGCCCCAATGGCTCCTGAGTCCCCCATTATAATACTTTTTAAGGCTTTATTATATCTTTTCAGAACAAATTATTATTTTAGGGAATTATTTCGGTGAAACAGTTAGAGACATTTTAAAAGATGATTTAAAAGAGGATTTTAGAATAGGATTTGAGGGTTGAAACTCTGTGGTCGTTATAACACACAAGTTCCATTTGACTGATTTGAAGGGTTTTTTGTCAGTGTTGTGAGGTCCCTTACCACAACCCCAAAGGGCTCCGATCCCCCCACCCCAACCCCGAAGGAAACCCCCGTCCTCAAAGGTTCTCTGGGCTCCCAAAGGGCCCCCGGCGCCCCAATGGCTCCTGAGTCCCCCATTATAATACTTTTTAAGGCTTTATCATATCTTTTCAGAACAAATTATTATTTCAGGGAATTATTTCGGTGAAACAGTTAGAGACATTTTAAAAGATGATTTAATAGATGATTTTAGAAGAGGATTGAGGGTGAAAACTCGGTGGTCCTTATAATACACAAGTTCCATTTGAACAGTGTTGTGAGGTCCCCTACCACAACCCCAAAGGGCTCCAATCCCCCCCACCCCAACCCCGAAGGAAGCCCCCGGTCCTCAAAGGTTCTCTGGGCTCCCAAAGGGCCCCCGGCCCCCCAAATGGCTCCTGAGCCCCCATTATAATACTTTTTAAGGCTTTATTATATCTTTTCAGAACAATTAATATTTTAGGGAATTATTTCGGTGAAACAGTTAGAGACATTTTAAAAGATGATTTAAAAGATGATTTTAGAAGAGGATTTGAGGGTGAAACTCGGTGGTCGTTATAATACACAACTTCCATTTGAACAGTGTTGTGAGGTCCCCTACCACAACCCCAAAGGGCTCCGATCCCCCCACCCCAACCCCGAAGGAAGCCACCGGTCCTCAAAGGTCCCCAAGCTCCCAAAGGGCCCCCGGCGCCCCAATGGCTCCTGAGCCCCCATTATAATACTTTTTAAGGCTTTACTATATCTTTTCAGAACAAATTATTATTTTAGGGAATTATTTCGGTGAAACAGTTAGAGTCATTTTAAAAGATGATTTAAAAGATGATTTTAGAAGAGGATTTGAGGGTGAAACTCTGTGGTCGTTATAATACACAAGTTCCATTTGAACAGTGTTGTGAGGTCTCCTACCCCAACCCCAAAGGGTTCCGACCCCCCTACCCCAACCCTGAAGGAAGCCACCGGTCCTCAAAGGTCCCCCAAGCTCCCAAAGGACCACCCACCCCTCAAGGGTCCCATCAGACCCTCAAAGACCCTCCCCGGGCTCCCGTCTTTCGTAGGTGAATGTTGTCTGAAACTTATGTTTTGGGGTGTATGGGTTGCTATTTTTGACTTTTCGGAGTTGGATTTCTTAGTCTTTCATAGGTATGTGTTGTCTGAAATCTATGATTTGGGATGGGTCGTTTGCTATTTTTGACTTTCCTGAGCTGGATTTCTTACCCTTTCATAGGTGTGTGTGTTTGTCAGAAAATTATGATTTGGGATGTGTAGTTTGCTAGTTGAACTTTTCAGAGGTAGATTTCTTAGTCTTTCGTTGCTGTGTGTTGTCTGAAATCTATGATTTGGGATGTGTGGGTTGCTATTTTTTGACTTTTCTGAGCTGGATTTCTTAGCCTTTCATAGGTGTGTGTTGTCTGAAACTTATGATTTGGGACGAGTGGTTTGCGCTATTTTTGACTTTTCTGAGCTAGATTTCTTAGTCTTTCGTTGGTGTGTGTTGTCTGAAACCTATGATTTAGGATATGTCATTTTTAGCCTAATTGCATAGCTACTAAAGGAACATTTTTGTTCTATCTATTGGTATCAATATTCCGTTTTTTAGAGTTTCGGTTACTATTGAGCCTTACGTGCCTGAAATCATGAATTAGAATATTTAATTAGCTGTTTGGGTTTTCAGACATAGTTTTTTAGATGTCCATGGGTGTTAGGTTCCTGAGGGTTTTATGACTCCTCCCTCCAATGAATTCAGATGGTTTTAGGACTCATCCCCTAGCCATAACTCCATTCAACCTTGAGCGAAGATGTGAAAGTTTTGACGAAGTATTTTTCTACTTAACACTACATTAATAACTTCCAAGATGATGGGACTGTATGACACAGAATTTAACAGTTACCGAGAGTTCAATGACTCCTCCCCGCAATGACTTCCAAGGGTTTTATGACTCCTCCCCACAATGAATTCAGATGGTTTTAGGACTCATCCCCCTAGCCATAACTCCATTCAACCTTGAGCGAAGATATAAAAGTTTGATGAAGTATTTTTCTACTTAACAACTACATTAATAACTTCCAAGATGATAGGACTGTATGACACAGAATTTATCAGTTTGAAAAAATCATCTTGTGGTGTTATATTTGAATGTGCATTTTTATATATTGTCTATGGAACTCGAAGAAATTGACTGTTATCATTGGATAGTGAACTATAATCTGTTTGAGTATGATAAAAGCTTGTGGAGTACTACATTACGTCATATAAACAGACTGGGATTCTAAGATAGAGTGATTACACCACTTAATAATACTGGTCAGGAACTGAGAAATGTTCAGGAGGAAGTCAGTGAAATTTGCAGCTTTTTCGGGGTTGAAGCACTCTACGTAAAGGGCAATGTGCCTACAGATAAAGTTTTAATTCAAAAGTGTGACCATAGGATTCCACTTTTCAATCTAGAACAGTTTAAGTGTCCTAAATTTGAAGGGTGTTATCACCGTCCTGAAGACGAGGTTAGGTTCTTCGCACAGTGGATACCTAAGAACATACCTGATCGTGATAAATCCATAAGACATGGTAAAAACTATTCTATACCATGGGACCATCGTTTGTTGATGTTTAAGAGTGAACTCTAAGTACTATTTTATGTAAACATTTGTTGTTGTGTTTTTTCTCAAAAAAAAATCTGTTAATGCGTTTAAGCAATAAATATCTTTAAGCTTAACCCGTCTTTATTCTTTAGAATAGTTCTATTGTAAGCAAGTAACAAACTCTTTCCTGAAGAAAAATTGTAAGTAAGTAGCAAATTCTTTCTTGAATTCACCTGCTGGATAAACAAAGACATTTCCTTCAAGAAATTATGACAAAATTCTAAGTAAGTAACAAACTCTTTATTGTTTACACGACTTAGATACAAGATGTAGAAATTTTAATTCAAGAAATTATGAAAAAAATCTCAGTAAGTAAACAATTTCTTTCTTGAAGTCAACTCTTGGATACACAATACGGAAATTTCATTCAAGAAATTATGAAAATATTTGTAAGTAAGTAACAAACTCTTTATTGATTTCACACTCTTGGATATACAGTACAGATACTTCATTCAATGAATTATGAAAAAATCGCAAGTAAGTAACTTTTTTTTTCTCTTTATCACAAACAATTTTCACTTAGCTACATGATGTAGAAATTTAATTCAAGAAATTATTAAAAAATTCTCAGTAAGTAACAATTTCTTTCTTGAAGTCAACTCTTGGATACACAATACGGAAATTTCATTCAAGAAATTATGAAAAAATTGTAACCAAGTAGCAAATTCTTTCTTGATTTCACCTGTTGAATACACAAAAAGACATTTCGTTCAAGAAATTATGACAAAATTCTAAGTAAGTAACAAACTCTTTATTGTTTTCACGAGTTAGATATACGATGTAGAAATTAAATTCAAGAAATTGTGAAAAAATTCTCAGTAAGTAACAATTTCTTTCTTGAAGTCAACTCTTGGATACATAATACGGAAATTTCATTCAAGAAACTATGAAAATATTTGTAAGTAAGTAACAAACTCTTTATTGATTTCACCTCTTGGATATACAGTACAGATACTTCATTCAAGAAATTATGAAAAAATCGCAAGTAAGTAACTTTTTTTTCTCTTTATCACAAACAATTTTCACTTAGCTACACGATGTAGAAATTTAATTCAAGAAATTATGAAAAAATTCTCAGTAAGTAACAATTTCTTTCTTGAAGTCAACTCTTGGATACACAATACGGAAATTTCATTCAAGAAATTATGGAAAAATTTTAACTAAGTAGCAAATTCTTTCTTGAATTCACCTGTTGGATAAACAAAAAGACATTTCGTTCAAGAAATTATGACAAAATTCTAAGTAAGTAACAAACTCTTTATTGTTTTCACGAGTTAGATATACGATGTAGAAATTAAATTCAAGAAATTATGAAAAAATTCTCAGTAAGTAACCATTTCTTTCTTGAAGTCAACTCTTGGATACACAATACGGAAATTTCATTCAAGAAATTATGAAAATATTTGTAAGTAAGTAAGTAAGTAACAAACTCTTTATTGATTTCACCTCTTGGATATACAGTACAGATACTTCATTCAAGAAATTATGAAAAAAATCGCAAGTAAGTTACTTTTTTTTTTCTCTTTATCACAAACAATTTTCACTTAGCTACACGATGTAGAAATTTAATTCAAGAAATTATGAAAAAATTCTCAGTAAGTAACAATTTCTTTCTTGAAGTTAACTCTTGGATACACACAATACGGAAATTTCATTCAAGAAATTATACAGTACAGATACTTCATTCAAGAAATTATGAAAAAAATCGCAAGTAAGTAACTTTTTTTTCTCTTTATCACAAACAATTTTCACTTAGCTACACGATGTAGAAATTTAATTCAAGAAGTTATGAAAAAATTCTCAGTAAGTAACAATTTCTTTCTTGAAGTCAACTCTTGGATACACAATACGGAAATTTCATTCAAGAAATTATAAAAATATTTGTAAGTAAGTAACAACCTCTTTATTGATTTCACCTCTTGAATATACAGTACAGATACTTCATTCAAGAAACGTGATTAAACACGTTTTGAAACTACATGCTATTTGCATGCCTTTCCTTGGCACTTTTCCAAACGAGCATACAATAACTTGATTGGTGATTGGTTACACACCACGACGGCTCATACATAGTGAGAGAGACATGCAAAGTCGACAGTAACAAACTCTTTATTGTTTTCACGAGTTAGATATACGATGTAGAAATTAAATTCAAGAAATTATGAAAAAATTCTCAGTAAGTAACAATTTCTTTCTTGAAGTCAACTCTTGGATACACAATACGGAAATTTCATTCAAGAAATTATGGAAAAATTGTAACTAAGTAGCAAATTCTTTCTTGAATTCACCTGTTGGATAACAAAAAGACATTTCGTTCAAGAAATTATGACAAAATTCTAAGTAAGTAACAAACTCTTTATTGTTTTCACGAGTTAGATATACGATGTAGAAATTAAATTCAAGAAATTATGAAAAAATTCTCAGTAAGTAACCATTTCTTTCTTGAAGTCAACTCTTGGATACACAATACGGAAATTTCATTCAAGAAATTATGAAAATATTTGTAAGTAAGTAACAAACTCTTTATTGATTTCACCTCTTGGATATACAGTACAGATACTTCATTCAAGAAATTATGAAAAAATCGCAAGTAAGTAACTTTTTTTTCTCTTTATCACAAACAATTTTCACTTACCTACACGATGTAGAAATTTAATTCAAGAAATTATGAAAAAATTCTCAGTAAGTAACAATTTCTTTCTTGAAGTCAACTCTTGGATACACAATACGGAAATTTCATTCAAGAAATTATAAAAATATTTGTAAGTAAGTAACAAGCTCTTTATTGATTTCACCTCTTGAATATACAGTACAGATACTTCATTCAAGAAACGTGATTAAACACGTTTTGAAACTACATGCTATTTGCATGCCTTTTGCACTTAGAGTGGCGCGCCACTCTAAGTGAACCTAGATCAACCCAACTTTTTGGATATCTCTCTCACTGTGACTCTGTTTGTGTGTAAAAAACCAGTCTGGTTGGTAACCAATCACCAATCAAGTTATTGTATGCTCGTTTGGAAAGGTGCCAAGGAAAGGCATGCAAATAGCATGTAGTTTCAAAACGTGTTTAATCACGTTTCTTGAATGAAGTATCTGTACTGTATATTCAAGAGGTGAAATCAATAAAGAGCTTGTTACTTACTTACAAATATTTTTATAATTTCTTGAATGAAATTTCCGTATTGTGTATCCAAGAGTTGACTTCAAGAAAGAAATTGTTACTTACTGAGAATTTTTTTCATAATTTCTTGAATTAAATTTCTACATCGTAAAGGTAAGTGAAAATTGTTTGTGATAAAGAGAAAAAAAGTTACTTACTTGCGATTTTTCATAATTTCTTGAATGAAGTATCTGTACTGTATATCCAAGAGGTGAAATCAATAAAGAGTTTGTTACTTACTTACAAATATTTTCATAATTTCTTGAATGAAATTTCCGTATTGTGTATCCAAGAGTTGACTTCAAGAAAGAAATGGTTACTTACTGAGAATTTTTTCATAATTTCTTCTGAATTTAATTTCTACATCGTATATCTAACTCGTGAAAACAATAAAGAGTTTGTTACTTACTTAGAATTTTGTCATAATTTCTTGAACGAAATGTCTTTTTGTTTGTCCAACAGGTGAATTCAAGAAAGAATTTGCTACTTAGTTACAATTTTTCCATAATTTCTTGAATGAAATTTCCGTATTGTGTATCCAAGAGTTGACTTCAAGAAAGAAATTGTTACTTACTGAGAATTTTTTCATAATTTCTTGAATTAAATTTCTACATCGTGTAGCTAAGTGAAAATTGTTTGTGATAAAGAGAAAAAAAAGTTACTTACTTGTGATTTTTTCATAATTTCTTGAATGAAGTATCTGTACTGTATATCCAAGAGGTGAAATCAATAAAGAGTTTGTTACTTACTTACTTACTTACAAATATTTTTAATTTCTACATCGTATGTCTAACTCGTGAAAACAATAAAGAGTTTGTTACTTACTTAGAGTTTTGTCAGAATTTCTTGAACGAAATGTCTTTTTTTATCCAACAGGTGAATTCAAGAAAGAATTTGCTACTTAGTTACAATTTTTTTCATAATTTCTTGAATGAAATTTCCGTATTGTGTATCCAAGAGTTGACTTCAAGAAAGAAATTGTTACTTACTGAGAATTTTTTCATAATTTCTTGAATTAAATTTCTACATCGTGTAGCTAAGTGAAAATTGTTTGTGATAAAGAGAAAAAAGTTACTTACTTGCGATTTTTTTCATAATTTCTTGAATGAAGTATCTGTACTGTATATCCAAGAGGTGAAATCAATAAAGATTTTGTTACTTACTTACAAATATTTTCATAATTTCTTGAATGAAATTTCCGTATTATGTATCCAAGAGTTGACTTCAAGAAAGAAATTGTTACTTACTGAGAATTTTTTCATAATTTCTTGAATTTAATTTCTACATCGTATATCTAACTCGTGAAAACAATAAAGAGTTTGTTACTTACTTAGAATTTTGTCATAATTTCTTGAACGAAATGTCTTTTTGTTTATCCAACAGGTGAAATGAAGAAAGAATTTGCTACTTAGTTACAAATTTTTTCATAATTTCTTGAATGAAATTTCCGTATTGTGTATCCAAGAGTTGACTTCAAGAAAGAAATTGTTACTTACTGAGAATTTTTTAATAATTTCTTGAATTAAATTTCTACATCATGTAGCTAAGTGAAAATTGTTTGTGATAAAGAGAAAAAAAAGTTACTTACTTGCGATTTTTTCATAATTCATTGAATGAAGTATCTGTACTGTATATCCAAGAGGTGAAATCAATAAAGAGTTTGTTACTTACTTACAAATATTTTCATAATCTCTTGAATGAAATTTCCGTATTGTGTATCCAAGAGTTGACTTCAAGAAAGAAATTGTTACTTACTGAGAATTTTTTCATAATTTCTTGAATTAAATTTCTACATCTTGTATCTAAGTCGTGTAAACAATAAAGAGTTTGTTACTTACTTAGAATTTGTGTCATAAATTTCTTGAAGGAAATGTCTTTGTTTATCCAGCAGGTGAATTCAAGAAAGAATTTGCTACTTACTTACAATTTTTCTTCAGGAAAGAGTTTGTTACTTGCTTACAATAGAACTATTCTAAAGAATAAAGACGGGTTAAGCTTAAAGATATTTATTGCTTAAACGTATTAACAGATTTTTTTTAGAAAAAAAACACAACAACAAATGTTTACATAAAAATAGTACTTAGAGTTCACTCTTAAACATCAACAAACGATGGTCCCATGGTATACAATAGTTTTTACCATGTCTTATGGATTTATCACGATCAGGTATGTTCTTAGGTATCCACTGTGCGAAGAACCTAACCTCGTCTTCAGGACGGTGATAACACCCTTCAAATTTAGGACACTTAAAACTCTTCTAGATTGAAAAGTGGAATCCTATGGTCACACTTTTGGATTAAAACTTAATCTGTAGGTACATTGCCCTTTACGTAGAGTGCTTCAACCCCGAAAAAGCTGCAAATTTCACTGAGTTCCTCCTGAACATTTCTCAGTTCCTGACCAGTATTATTAAGTGGTGTAATCACTCTATCGAAGAATCCCAGTCTGTTTATATGACGTAATGTAGTACTCCACAAGCTTTTATCATACTCAAACAGATTATAGTTCACTATCCAATGATAACAGTCAATTTCTTCGAGTTCCATAGACAATAATAAAAATGCACATTCAAATATAACACCACAAGATGGTTTTTTCAAACTGATAAATTCTGTGTCATACAGTCCTATCATCTTGGAAGTTATTAATGTAGTTGTTAAGTAGAAAAATACTTCATCAAACTTTTATATCTTCGCTCAAGGTTAAATGGAGTTATGGCTAGGGGGATGAGTCCTAAAACCATCTGAATTCATTGTGGGGAGGAGTCATAAAACCCTTGGAAGTCATTGCGGGGAGGAGTCATTGAACTCTCGGTAACTGTTAAATTCTGTGTCATACAGTCCCATCATCTTGGAAGTTATTAATGTAGTGTTAAGTAGAAAAAATACTTCATCAAACTTTTACATCTTCGCTCAAGTTGAATGGAGTTATGGCTAGGGGGATGAGTCCTAAAACCATCTGAATTCATTGGAGGGAGGAGTCATAAAACCCTCCAGGAACCTAACACCCATGAACATCTAAAAAACTATGTCTGAAAACCCAAACAGCTAATTAAATATTCTAATTCATGATTTCAGGCACGTAAGGCTCAATAGTAACCGAAACTCTAAAAAACGGAATATTGATACCAATAGATAGAACAAAAATGTTCCTTTAGTAGTTATGCAATTAGGCTAAAAAATGACATATCCTAAATCATAGGTTTCAGACAACACACACCAACGAAAGACTAAGAAATCTAGCTCAGAAAAGTCAAAAATAGCAAACCACTCGTCCCAAATCATAAGTTTCAGACAACACACACCTATGAAAGGCTAAGAAATCCAGCTCAGAAAAGTCAAAAAATAGCAACCCACACATCCCAAATCATAGATTTCAGACAACACACAGCAACGAAAGACTAACAAATCTACCTCTGAAAAGTTCAACTAGCAAACTACACATCCCCAAATCATAATTTTCTGACAACACACACCTATGAAAGGGTAAGAAATCCAGCTCAGGAAAGTCAAAAATAGCAAACCACCCATCCCAAATCATAGATTTCAGACAACACATACCTATGAAAGACTAAGAAATCCAACTCCGAAAAGTCAAAAATAGCAACCCACACACCCCAAAACATAAGTTTCAGACAACATTCACCTACGAAAGACGGGAGCCCGGGGAGGGTCTTTGAGGGTCTGATGGGACCCTTGAGGGGTGGGTGGTCCTTTGGGAGCTTGGGGGACCTTTGAGGACCGGTGGCTTCCTTTATGGTTGGGGTAGGGGGATCGGAACCCTTTGGGGTTGGGGTAGGAGACCTCACAACACTGTTCAAATGGAACTTGTGTATTATAACGACCACAGAGTTTCACCCTCAAATCATCTTCTAAAATCATCTTTTAAATCATCTTTTAAAATGACTCTAACTGTTTCACCGAAATAATTCCATAAAATAACAATTTGTTCTGAAAAGATATAATAAAGCCTTAAAAAGTATTATAATGGGGGCTCAGGAGCCATTGGGGCGCCGGGGCCCTTTGGAGCTTGGGGGACCTTTGAGGACCGGTGGCTTCCTTCGGGGTTGGGGTGGGGGGATCGGAGCCCTTTGGGGTTGTGGTAGGGGACCTCACAACACTGTTC
The DNA here is from genome assembly GCA_027921565.1 of Artemia sinica. NCBI lineage: Eukaryota > Metazoa > Arthropoda > Branchiopoda > Anostraca > Artemiidae > Artemia > Artemia sinica. The sequence goes on from CM051265.1 coordinate 36,141,236, forward strand.
AAATGGAAGTTGTGTATTATAACGACCACCGAGTTTCACCCTCAAATCCTCTTCTAAAATCATCTTTTAAATCATCTTTTAAAATGTCTCTAACTGTTTCACCGAAATAATTCCCTAAAATATTAATTTGTTCTGAAAAGATATAATAAAGCCTTAAAAAGTATTTTAATGGGGGCTCAGGAGCCATTGGGGGGCCGGGGGCCCTTTGGGAGCCCAGAGAACCTTTGAAGACCGGGGGCTTCCTTCGGGGTTGGGGTGGGGGGGGATCGGAGCCCTTTGGGGTTGTGGTAGGGGACCTCAAAACACTGCTCAAATGGAACTTGTGTATTATAAGGACCACCGAGTTTCACCCTCAAATCCTCTTCTAAAATCATCTATTAAATCATCTTTTAAAATGTCTCTAACTGTTTCACCGAAATAATTCCCTAAAATAATAATTTGTTCTGAAAAGATATGATAAAGCCTTAAAAAGTATTATAATGGGGGACTCAGGAGCCATAGGGGCGCCGGGGGCCCTTTGGGAGCCCAGAGAACCTTTGAGGACCGGGGGTTTCCCTCGGGGTTGGGGTGGGGGGATCGGAGCCCTTTGGGGTTGTGGTAAGGGACCTCACAACACTGTTCAAATGGAACTTGTGTGTTATAACGACCACAGAGTTTCACCCTCAAATCCTCTTCTAAAATCATCTTTTAAATCATCTTTTAAAATGTCTCTAACTGTTTCACCGAAATAATTCCCTAAAATAATAATTTGTTCTGAAAAGATATAATAAAGCCTTAAAAAGTATTCTAATGGGGGGACTCAGGAGCCATTGGGGCGCCGGGGGCCCTTTGGGAGCCCAGAGAACCTTTGAGGACCGGGGGCTTCCTTCGGGGTTGTGGTGGGGGGATCGGAGCCCTTTGGGGTTGTAGTAAGGGACCTTACAACACTGTTCAAATGGAACTTGTGTATTATAATGACCACAGAGTTTCACCCTCAAATCCTCTTCTAAAATCATCTTTAAAAATGTCTCTAACTGTTTCACCGAAATAATTCCCTAAAATAATAATTTGTTCTGAAAAGGTATAATAAAGCCTTAAAAAGTATTATAATGGGGGGCTCAGGAGCCATTGGGGCGCCGGGGGGCCCTTTGGGAGCCCAGAGAACCTTTGAGGACCGGGGGCTTCCTTCGGGGTTGGGGTGGGGGGATCGGAGCCCTTTGGGGTTGTGGTAAGGGACCTCACAACACTGTTCAAATGGAACTTGTGTATATAATGACCACAGAGTTTTGTATTATACAGACCACATCGGAGAGGTAAAGCTAGGTCAAGTCACAATGTCATTCTATATTATTTGTATCCTCATTAAGGACATTCAGAGCAGAGTTACGCAAATGGAATACCATTTTTGCAAATTGAGTTAGTTTTATGCGAACGATAAGAGTTTTGGCAAATCAAGATAGCTTTACGCAAATGAAATACCATTGATACCGCTAAAAATACATGCGATACTGAACGAGTTACCAGATAGCTATAACCTACAGCTTATTAACACGTTTGACCAGTTTGATTGGAATTTGTATTTTTTTTTGCCAGAAGAAAGATCATGGATACATGTTTATTTATTTTTTTTTTTTTTTAAACTGATATTTTTTCAATGAAGCCCATAACACTTTGCAGAAACCCGTGAATGTAGGACTGAAAGTTCGTTCGTAGTATATCTGAATCCAATTACTAATCAAGTTAGTGTGACCGCCGCTCTCTCTATCTGTTTGACCTCCAAAAAAAAAATCTAATGAAAATTGGAATGCACTGTATGGACATTATATAGGGTTTTTGCTTGAGTACACTATAGCTTGCCAAGTTTTTTTAAAAAAACCGACCAATTAAGTCATCATATGGACTAACCGCCAGCTTTCTCTAACCGAGAGTGACACACAAAAAATGGGTGTCATATTAGAAAACCTGTCTGCCAAGGCATGTAGGGTTCATAGTAATAGGTGACTGGCCCTGGTAAGGCAATGTACCGGTTAAACCACACACATATCCATGCCTCAGGGTTGTGAAAGCGCATGTATATTTTCAACTAATTGGGCCCTTACTACTAACGTTCAAAAATTAAATAAAAAAAACAAGTTTTTTAAACTGAAAGTAAGGAGCGACATTAAAACTTAAAACGAACAGAAATTGTTCTGTATATGAAAGAGACTGTCCCCTCCTCAACGCCTCGCTCTTTACGCTAATGTTTGACTCTGTCTCACAACTTTATTTTTTAAAACAATAAAAAAACTTTAGCGTAAAGAGTGAGGCGTTGAGGAGGGGACAGTCTCTTTCATATACAGAATAATTTCTGTTCGTTTTAAGTTTTAATGTCGCTCCTTACTTTCAGTTTAAAAAACTTGTTTTTTTATTTAATTACTTGTTGAATTGCTATTGTTTTTTTTTTTTTCGTTCTTTCTTTCATTGTAATTTCTATTAGTTTTAGGAAGTGAAGAGTACAGAGTGAAGAGTCAATCAAGGTCTAAACTCACCAAAACTATTTGCAGTGGACTTAAACGATTTGATCTCTGAAAATCTCTAGTACTGAATTCCTTTCTAGGAGACCGATGGTTCGTGTCTTGCATTGGAACTCTGTATCTACTCAAAGGCTTTTTCTATCGAGTTGTTCCTGCTGATCAAAGTTTTGAAGACATCTCACTGGAAGATCTTTACTGCGGAGTTTTTAGATTCCGGATATGGTGGTGTGGCGAATGGGTAGAAGTTGTCATCGATGATCGACTACCAACGTTTAATGGGAAACTTGTCTTCGCTCACTGCCAAACTTCCGGACAGTTTTGGCCCTGCCTTCTAGAGAAGGCCTATGCAAAGTAAATCCTTTTAATATAATTGGAAACTTTTTTGTCTTATATGTGTACGTGTGATCGGTCAAGTTTCAACAGTTTTGCTGCTTCTTTGCGGATAAACTGTTATGATTTCAATCTGAATCTAATTATACGCCCTTAATAAAAGGCGCTTGGGGGGGGGGGCTAGAAATTCTAATCTCCGTTCGAATGCACCGTCTCTCGATCTTCTAGGACTATCATTTCTGTACGATTACCCCTAGGGGAAAAAAACATTACAAATAAACACACATCCGTGATCTTTCTCCTGGTAAAAAATGCAAAATTCCACATTTTTTGTATATAGGAGCTTGAAACTTTTACAGTAGGATTCTCTGATACGCTGAATCAGATGTTGTGATTGTTATTAAGATTCTTTGAGTTCTAGGGGGGGGTTTTCCCACTTTTTCGAAAATCAGTTAAATTTTCCCAGACTCGTAACTTTTGATGGGTAACACTAAACTTTATGACTCTTATATATTTGAAATCAGCATAATAGTAAGCTGATTCTTTTGATGCATCTATTAATATCATAATTTTTTAGAGTTCCAGTTACTTTTGAGCCGAGTCGCTCCTTACTTACAGTTCGTTACCATAAACTGTTTGATATGCTGTTTTCAAACTTCGTGATTTTAAAGTTTCGGTCTCTATTGACAAGGTTCTTGATTTACTTACCGGTCATTACCATGAACTGTTTGATTTAATTTTGTTGAAAGTTGCTACGGCATGGTGATATGTAATATGAGAACGAAAGGCCATGGGAGTAGTAACCGTCCAATGCATTGAAAACCTAAACGCAAACTTACGCCTGAAGGCATAGATATGTGTGTAAGTTTTCAACGAATTGGGGTTACCAGGTTTTTGCAAAGAGGTATCATTTCTATAGAAGGTATAGTAATTTGAAATATGGAATTTGCTTGAAGGTATATACTTTGCGTACGCGCCCGTACCAAACAGGTTTTTCTGGTAGTCCTATTCTACAGGTCATTACACCTTTACCAAGAGGAGCGAGTATAACTTGATTGGTGATTAGGATTTGAATAAAAGGAATAGTTTTCTTTACAATTCATATTAGTAAGAGAATTGAATTCAAGAGAATAGTTTATTTGCAAGGATATTAGTGAAAAAAAAAAAAAATGAGTGGTGCATTTACACTATTGGAGATTAATGATGGAACCGACAGCAGCAGCAGCAGCGATATACGAGTACCTAATGTAGCTGTGGAAATAACCGCTGGCTGTAGATTATGTCTTGAATGGGATATTATGTATGCGAGATACGTGATATCATTAAGCAAGTTTAAGCAGGAGGAGCAGCTGTGTTTTGCTGGAAAAGTGAATATTCTCCATATAAATAAACTTCGGTCAGCATTAGATGTCCTATCGAAATATATTGATGAGAACAAAATGCATCAGTGAATATTATTATTGTAATTATGTTCAATAAAAATGTTTCTAAATCAATTGTATTTTTTTCTTTTTCTATAGTAGACAAGCGTATATTTCATAGAGTAGAAAAAAGAAATTCTGTTTAGTCTGAAGTTGGTTGTGAGAGAGTTAGGACTAAAAAAATGGATAGATTCGAGAAAGATCGAATCATGAGGAATCTAGTTCTTATGGAAAAACATTTAATTCTAGATGATGATTTTCTAGAGTTGTCTATTCAAAGGAAGATATTTTCTCAAGGAATGCTTGTCGATATAATGAAAACTGATTCTCCATCATTAGACTATTGTATGAAGCTTCTACATCGTGGTCCAAATGCATTTACACAATTTATTGATATATTGATCACGACACGACAAAATGATATTGTGGATATGCTTTTAAACATTAGTTTAGAAATTTAGGACTTGTTTTCATTAGAAAGATGGTGCTCAAGGATGATTTACTCCTCTCTCTCTCAGACATTTTTTTTGTTGTTGCTAGCTCAGTTTCATTGTGGCAGTGAGAGCGTTAACACATGACAAAATGTTCCATACATGTCCGTTATGTATGTACACACAGGGCAGCTGGTCATCATGTGAGAATTGCACAATGATTGAGGAGTATGATGAAAAGTGTAGATTATGCAACCCGTGTAAATTGCACAGAGGATATGCTGTACAAATTAAAGGTTGTAATTCCTGTCTTGAAGAGGTGTGTAACTCTCATCCTAGAGGTCACCTATGCTCCAATTGTCATTATGATAAATGCAAGCAGTGGGAGAGTACATATCCCGGTATGATTGGAAAGAATCCTAACCTTGATTTTAGTTTATTGCTACGAGATTGGTATCGTCGTGGTTTTAGATTGTTCTGGGAGGAGGAACCGGGTCAACGATTCGACTGTTGGAACAACAAAAGAATATGGTTTCTACGTCATAGTTGTGAAGACACTGGGTGTTATGATTATAAGCCCACTGATTTTTATTTGGCTGTGACGGAATGTGATTCGACACTTGAGGACACTGTTTGTGAAATTGCTTCAAATAGGCAAATTGAAACATGTGAATTCTATAGAATGAATGAGAATAGTATCATTGACTATACAAAGAGATATGACAAGAGTGAAATCACACTCTACTGTAGAAAATGTGACCCTGACATTGCACTACATCAGGATCAGTACACTGTGAATTCAGATAATCTACCTGCACTAGTTGTTTGTTGACAAATACCTAGTAGTGGATGAAATCTAAAGAGTAGAAAAGTCGTTTTTATCATGTATATAATTTTTTTTTTATTAATAAACAATTTCACATACATCTTTAGAACATTTTATTCTTAGGGCACTAAAATCAATATTAAATACACTTGTAAGTATATTCTCCACTAGAAAGTCGTTCAATTGAGGTAAGTCAACGTAGATGTTGAGAAACTGCTTGTAGGTGTAGCCACGACATCTGAACATGAAAAAGAGTAGTGCATGAAAGCCACATGTCTTAGTCGTTAAATCCTGTACTCTTCGTTGATTTTGAATAATGGTTTTCCCACTGCTTTCAATAAAGTTGCTGATGTATGGAGCGTAGAATTTATACGATAGACCAAGAGGATCAAAAATTCAATATTCTTCGCTGTTTGAAAGATGCTTAGCCAATGACCGGTCTTCAAAGTCGATGGACTGCTATTAACAATGATTAGGGTATTGTTAACACTTGGAATTTTTTCAATGAAGTCCGAAGGTATGCAATAGGAGTTGTACCGGGACATGTATGGATCCATACTAAATACGTTGATTATTTGGTTTGTGTTCATGGTGCTAGGTCTAGTAGAACACTGCCGTCGGGCGTGATTTCCCAATAGGTTTCAAATTGACTCAGTGATATTAGCGTGATACTCTCAGTCAGAGCATTGGCAAATGTACACTCTAAACGTACATTCCCTGTTCGTACTCTGCTCATATCCTGTGTGCCTGACAAGTCCAAAACAATAACCCCATGATTTTTTGAAAACATTGAATCGGTTACTCCATTTTCAAATAGTTGAGAGTCATGATCTAGGGATTGCATGGTCAACTCGTACAGAGTTCTATAGGATTTTTTGTCAAATGATAGAGTGTACAGTGGAATACCATTCACTTTGCACACGAGGCTAGATAGACCGAAAAAATTAAAATCATGGGGGGATTCAGTCCAGGATCCAACGGCACTGCCACTCTTCACAAAGGCCAAAGCCAATTTTGATGGGATTTCTCCATTGATAAATGATGAATCGCTATAGCTACGAGAGCCGGTGGCAATGTGACGTTGATTGGTGATTGTATGGGGGACAAGAAGTTTAATGTTGTTGCCATTGGCTCTTAGCTTTTCCACTGCCAATGCAACAGAGCTCATAACCTGTTGTTTTCGGACGTGGAGAATTGCCGATGTGATAATGACATTTGCATCGGGTGCTGCAGGAAGTGTTTTTCTCAAAATGAAATTCGATGGGGCCATCTGTAACTTTATGTCAATCTTGACATTGGGGGGTAGCCGTTGGGATATATTGAATATCTCATGATTTAATTTTCCAACTAGATGATACTCCTGGGTCACTGCAGTAGTCAACTCACCGTCAGTATCAACACCTGTTCGATATTCATAGCCCAGCGATTGTCCTCTCATCTCCTTGTACGCCTTTGGTGTCATCATCATAAATTGTATGTAGCTTGCATAGTTTGATAAATAAATGCTAGTGCTCACCAATGTTCCATTAATAAATACATTAATTTGTTTGAATAGGTTGTGTAGAATACAGTTTTCATAGGAGAGACCATCGCCGGCATTTGGAGTTGTATTATCTGACTTTTTCTTCACCACAACATTTAAATCAATAAATGTTGACGACAAATCAATGAAATAGTCTTCATTGGAAAATATTTGAAAGTGTATATTTTCCGAGAGGGGTTGTTGAGGGTGAAATTGTTCATAGTAGCCATACTTGACACTGACATCAACATTTTCAGCATTGAATAGATTCAATGAGGAACTGATTGATGGATATGATTCCTTGTGGGGGAGATAAGTCATCTTAAGAGAAGAAATCCTTCTTTGATCTAACAATCTTTTTCTTTTTCTTCTTCTGCTGCTTATTGGCCTTCGTTGTTTTATTTCTCAAAGTCCTTGTTGATGTCCTTTGCTTCCTGCCTGGGTGGAGACTGATGAGTGAATGACGCGAACGCATCCTTTTCAATCCCTCCCCATTTTGTCTAGATTTTAATTGTTCACCAACGGCTCTTGCTGAAGATCTAATATTTTCCTTAACACTCTCCTTGAAATTCTTGCCCGACCCCCAGTCCTGTAGTGTGGAGGCAGCAAAATTTGATGCAGCAGGTACAAGATATTTTCTGGCAAGGGGTAGTGCAGAACGAAATAGCCTAGCAAACCAGCTACCAAGACCATAGCCAGACATTGTAGTACGCCCCTTGTAGTAGTCCAATCCATTGCCTATTTGACGTGGACTCAAAGCACCAACATAACAGTCAATATCGGGATAGACAAATGGAATTCTTCTATTGTTCATTTTTTAGGTTATTGTACCGTCGTTGTCGTTGACAATGGATCGAAAATGACATGTAATCACTGCTAAGCCTTTTGAAATTGCTATTGGATCACCTAATTCAGTTCTTAGTGTTAACTGACAGAGTTCCAAATAGGAAGTGTTTACGGGAATATACTGAAGATGCTTTATATTGTAGTGGTGAACATGTTCTTGATTGGTTTTTCGTTCAAGAACTCGTAGGAGGGGAAACATTTGAATTACCAACCCGAGATGTTTCCACAAATGAAGCGTAGAGAAATATACAAGTGTCCGTGGAGAAGCTGGGTGCATAGTCTGCATAGATAACATGGTCACTACCACTGAAATTTTCTGTCTTAATAATACGGTTTTTAAAACCAAGAACCTCACGTAAATTCTCATTGAGGAAAATTCTTTCATTCTCAAATGGATTGGTAATATAAATTCTCCTTTGTTCCGTCGAGTAATTGAAAGTGAAACCACCTTTTTTCGACTTGCAATTTTTTTGTTGATAACTCGACACAGTTCATGCATGTTATTGTATTCCCTGTAGGGGATGTTAGCAATAGGGTACTGATTAGAGTCAAAAGTTGCCATTGCACCTTCATCACCGAATTCAAACGGTCGTATTTTTATTTCATATTTACGATCCTTTCTCAGGATGTCATAGGTATTTTTGAGAATACAGTCGACAAGAGCCACTTCATATGCACCGTCAAATTTGACGGCGGGTGAGAGTTTTGTCCAAAAATCACTTGTCGTATTCAAGTCATTGTAGAGAGGATCGGAAACGTTGGACATGAAAGTTACATAGAAATCATTGGGCATTGTCAATATCTTCAACACCGATCCAAGAATCAAAATCAGAGTTGTATCCTAGCCATCGAACAAGTAACTGTTTCTTACCCCTGCGAGTACGTCTCTTTAATATCTTTTCAATTTGATAGATTTCACTGGCATTTTTAACTTTTTGTAGTTCATAGTCATAAAAGCCGCCGAGAATCTCCTCATCTTTGGTATCACGCAGGCGATAAGTTATGGGTTTAGTGTCTAGGATTTTTGCCACCTTAAAAAGTTCTGTGGACCACAAGTAATTCCCCTTTTCAAAAACATTAGTTGTTCTATTAATTCGAACGGTATCACCAACATTGAATTTATTTTTCTTCTTCTTGACAGCCGACGATTCATTGGAATACTGTTTAAGAAAGGTGTCAATTGTATCATGATCAGAATGATGAACTTCCGTTGGCGTAGAGTTGGACAATGATCGATGAGGTCGTTGATTATAAATTAACATGATTTTATCAAGATCACGAATAAAAGCCAATGTATTTTTCAATGTACAATATCTTGAAATTAAAAGTCGAATAGTTCTTATCAATCGTTCGGCCAATGCAGCCTTTATAGGACTGTGACTATAATAGAGCAGTGTACTATATTTCTCTAGTACTTTTGCAACATGGGGATTAACAAATTCACTACCGCGATCCGTTTGAATTTTTTTATACGAATCCTGTTGGAGAATACTTTCAATGGCCTGAGCAACTTCAACACCTCTCTTTGATCGCAATGGAATTGCATATGCATAACGACTATAAACACTGATTGCAAGTAGAATGTACTTGTACGGTGTATTGTGACGTCTTTGAAGCTCATCTAGAGTCAGGAGATCTGCTTGCATTATATGCAATGGTAAAAGGCTTTAGTTTTTCGATATTGATTGGCACGAAGTCTATGATTTCTATGCAGAGTGTAACTTGATTCATTTTGTAGATAGTCTTGTACATTTTTAGTGCGAACACCAGTGACTTTGGAAAGAGTGGTGGGGGTGCTTAAACTCCCCGCCTCACCAATATTTTCATAAACACCTTTCAGAACTTCAACCATTTTGAACGTAAACACGTTGTGTAACGACCGCTACCCTTATGTATACTGGCTGTTAGTGGTGGTGATGATGACTTGATACGTCTTCGCTTTTGTCTAGCTATCAGCGGTGTGCTAATATTTTCCAAAATTGATTTAAAATCTTCTTCTTCAAGTTCATTTTTTAATGGTGTCAATGTTGTTGTTGTTGTTGATGATGATGACGCATGTTCATTTATTTTTTTTAGAATTTGTCTATTGCCAATAAGACTTTTGGGGAAGTTTAATGTATTTAGAAAGTTATATAGATGAGTGTCAAATGATAATAGTCCTTTACGATTTGTAACCATATCATAGATTAAATCAAGTAGATTATAGCTCTTGCCCTGAATTATAATCCCTGTCCCATTGCTCTCAACTTGAATGTGATCACTTTCCAAGAGATAGGCTAGGAGTCGTTTACTTTGTTCACGATATGAGTGGGGCATTAGATTTCCAATTTTCATTACAATCGAATCCAATTCCTCCTTCTTCAATTGTGTTCCAGCAGCAGCAGCAGCAGCAGCAGCAGCAAACCCTGAGGAGATGATTCTTTTTTGGGATCAGCAGCAGCAGCAGCAGCAGCAGTGGGCTTCGAGCGATAGGACTTGTGTTTGTCCACTCGGCGAAGTGCATCTTGAAGTAAAATCAGTTTTTTATCATCCTCAATATTTTCATTGTCAAGGAATTTACTCAGATTGTTCTCAAAGTGTTCGACGGGCGAGAGAGCGAGTTCTATTGGAGTCAATTTATAGGGTTTTGCCATTCTCTCTCTTTAGAGAAAACTGTTTACAAGTCCTGCAATTATTGGCAGTAAAAGTGTGAAAAAGCTACCGCCCGCCTGAAGAAGTCGTTTCCTTTTGAAATTCTTTCCTTTCTTTTTAGAGGCCAATGTACGTACAATGGAACGATGATGCTTTGCCTGTTGCTTAACTACTTCTGGCACTTGAACATTACCCTCGATCAAATTTAAACAAAGTTCGGATATTAGATTAATGAAATCATTGTCAATACCGTGTTTGAGTATTGCTTTCCTAAGCGGAGGTTTTGAAGTGCTTAGAACTGAAAACAAATGTCTATTTTCATGTAGTTTCTTCAGTGTCATGATAGCAACTAATAGGTCTTTTTAGTGTTCACGGGGAGATATACTGTAATTTCATTGTCAAAAATATCTGTGACTACACGTAGATCATCGGGTGTATTTTGATTAAGATCCAATAGGATGTAGCCGTAGGGTTTATTAGTTGCCTGATTGTATGCTGAGAGCAGAAATTTGGGGCTCCCGGATAGATTTGTTTATTGAGAGTTATTAGCGAGCTAGAATCACGAACAACTCTGTAGATGATATAGTAGGTACAGTTCAATGCAAGTGTTCGCATACACTTGCTCTGATGAAAGAGATTGTGTAGAACGAGAGTAACGGAATCTGTTCATGATGAGAGCGAACAGTGAACAGTTGTAGCATTTCCTGGGACCATTGTTCAATAGATTCAGCCAGATCGTCAATAATCAACCAAGAGTTTTGTTCAATAATGCTGAAAACATCAAGTCCCTGTATGAATTGTATCTGCACCAACCCTGTCGTGGCAGCAATTGCTTTTATTTTATCATATGACTCCTGCCAAATACTATAGCAATAGTAGATTTTTTTCGGCTTTTCCACAAACATTTTATCACAATTTTTAATTATTTTAGTTAAGAGTGTTGTTTTGCCCGACATTGACGGTCCACACAGAAACGATCTGAATGGTGTTTTAAATTGATACATGTTCCCTTCAACAGTTCACATGGACAACTAACTGTAGACTATGGCTGTCTAATGACTAAATAATTTCCCTATTACTACTACTACTCCGTTCAAGAATAATAATAACAAGAAGAAGAAGAAGAATAAAGAATAATATTTTCTTTTATTATATACATAAAAAAAGGTGACAATACTTAAAAATAAACAAAATACTACATTGAAAAAGGCACATTAAACATGAATAAAAAAAATACACTTTTTTTTAAATTTATTTATAATAAAAAAAAATACAACATTTACATAACCACTAGAAAAAAAAAACACTTAAATAAATACACTTTTTTTTTCTGTTTATTTATTTATAAAAAAAAAATACAACATTTATTGGACTAATGTGCACACACACACACTTGTGAAATAATATCATACACTTTTACTTACAACATTTTAAATTTTGGGGTCCCCCTCCCCCCCTCCCCCCCCGGGGGCGGCCGCTGCGGCGGCCGGGGCCGGAAAGCGCCGGGCACCGGGGGCCCGCTGCGGCGGGCCCGGGCCGGGGCCGGCATTAAATACTGGAAATTGATCTACCTTGCAAACACACACACATTGAAAATTGATTGTGATAGAAAAAAAAAAGAATTAAAAAAAAACCTAATTACCCAAAAAAAAAAAACCTCCCACCCAATTTATACTTTTTTTTTGGTGAATTTAAGTTAAGTTTTTTAGACCGAGTTGTTTTCTGTACTCTGTACATTCAACTCCGTCTGAAATTAAATAATGACCGTGTGTTAGTACCTTCACACCATCCTCAAGTACATAGACTTTGTCCGATATGGCAGACATGGCGTTTTTCTCAACTCTAACTGTGTAGTTTTTAAATTGTAAAGAGCGAATCGCCATGACTTTCGCCCTTGGCACTAAACTACGTTCCACACAGTTTCTATACACACTCATGTCGAAATTATTTTTTACAAAGTGTCTAGGTACCCCCTTGCAAACTTGTTTGATATCCTTGCCGTGCGTTTCCACACAGTATACCTTCGGTCCAGGAAACACCACTGGATATCAGATCGCTACCCGTTTCAGATTTTAACATTAACAATTGATTTGGGGCCTGGCGTTTCACTAGCTCTGGGTAGAGGGATTCATCCCAGTTAGTGTAGTCCATTCGTGAGCTAATGTACTCGCCATTTTCCAAATCATTCAATAGATTTTCAGTTTTGACTTTTAACAGGAGTGAATCAGTGTCCCCGTTGTACACTTGAACTTGTCCCTCAATCGGCCACTGTACCTTACATACATTATAATAAAATGACAACATGAGTTTCTTGGATATTTCAGTTATTGCACTTCCGCCTGCAATATTTTTATTTAATACAATGTTTCTTTTTTTGCGATGTAGGAGAACCATATTGGAGTCTATGATTGTGAACGATGTGAAGTTTGGATCCGCAATGATTCGAGCACAATCTTTGGGGTTGGTTACAATGTCACATCGACTTCTGTGACGTACGCTCTCGCACATTTTACCGAAAGCTGAGTTCAAAATGAGTTTATAGACTTCTTTTTCAACTTTCGTTTTCGCTTGTGAATGCTTACTGACAAAGGTGTCAATAAACGTTTTCATGTAAGGCTTTTGATCAAATTGGAGGGCTCTATGAATCTTTGTGACCTTGAAACCATTGGACACCATCCATTTCAATAGCACGTGATGAACAACGATATTCTGTTTTGGGTTGAGATCGGCAATTAGTTTTTGTTTTGAAGGTACCCAGTGCATACTCCCGTCCTCTACTAAAGATAAATTGTAGGGGCTCAGAGAGTCCCTACCCACCGGTCTATTTATGCACGGAAAAACAAAGTCTTTTACCGAGTCATGGATTTCCATGGGTATTTCACCGTCAATTTAAAAAAAACCATCCCTGTGCCCCATTCTCCTCAACACTGGCAATGTCGGGGAAATTCGAAGCACAGGGATTGTCAAGCCATTTATAATTGCCACACGGCAAACAGTAGTGAGACATTGCCGATGGGTAAAGAGAATTCATATCCAAAAAAACTGCGTCCGACTTTTCATCGGTGTGCTGTCCACTCGGATCAGTTTTCATGATACGATCCCCGTGAAAAACATACCCGCCCCTCATTGATCTCTCTACAAACAGATGCTGATCCACATCGGCGATCAGACCTATTTCTTCTTTGCTGATTTTAAGTATCAAGTCCATCACCAAATGGGGAGTGGAAAAATAATAACCAAATAATATCCGTATTTTTGCACACAATATCCAGAAGAGTGAGTTCGTCACTGGCCAAGTAAAGTTTACAATAATCCCACCCATTTTTACATCCGCCCTTTGCCCAAAACCCTCTTAGCATATTCGTAGTCGCTAGTGGTGCACTCACTCTCAGTAAGAGCATTGTAAAAAGCTTCAATGGGCGGTAGTGACACCTCATCTAGCCTCGAGCCAGAGTTGTAATAATCATATGGATATATACCCTTACACGTTAATAAATCATACATTTCATCATCGGGGAAGCGCTGTTTGAGGAGGGGGAAGCTATCAAAATTGTCACTTTTCTGCACCTGAATCAATTGACTTAAAGATTTGGGGAAGAAGCTGAAAGAGTCTAAAAAAACGGATTTTATTCAGGCACGTGTTACCCTTGTCAACTGTTTTCCACATGAATTCTAGCAGCAGTAGCTTCTCCGATGATTTGGGTATGATATTATATGAAAAAGAACCATCTATCCATGCGTCATCTACAACTCCTCCCTGGCAATGCGGGCCAACGCCGGAAGAACAAACTTTAAGTCGTAATTGGAATTGTGTATGAAAACAGGTACGAAATATTGTTGTCTAACGTTTAAATTGCATGACTGGTGTGCTACCCCTCTAAAGTTACTCCCTCCCGATGTAATTTCCTGCCACAAATGATCATGGTCGATCACCTTCCTCCTCCCCCCATTCCCAAACACCATCATCAAATTCTCCCTTGCAAACCCAACACATTTTACGATTTTTAATGGCCACTATGTCATCTGGTGATAGGACCATAGGATAGTTTGTATAACGAAGGCGCGAAATTGCACCGTTCGCTGTTTTGACTAGACTGACCAATGCCGAGCGCATGCAGTCTTCACCGTCACTCAACATCTCAACTACCTCCAGCACTTGCATGGTATTATTATGGAATCTCGTTGCGCGTGAGCGTAAGAGACCCCTATGGCTTCATGTATTTTAACATGATTTGAATTTGACGGATCGCACACGTCTGTCAGCTTAGCCTCGCAGTCCAAAGCGATCTTATTGCTCTGCAGGAGCGTGTTTTGAAAATTTTTAAAACGTAAGATCGCTCTATCTCCGCTTACCGTCTCCACAGCCTGGTATCCATGACGTTTACAGTGTTTCATGTGATGCTTTAACTTTAAATCAGAGCGAAATCTTGAGAGGCATGTTGGACAGTAATAGCATGCACCCTCACGCCCCCCCCTTTTTACCCTCACATAAAACCCTACTAATATCCGTAATTGGATTGAAATGACCAATTGAATCGGATTCTGTGGGTGGGGTGTATAGAAGCCACACCCAATATTCTACTGATTCAATTGAAGGAGCCCGCACTGGAAATAACACACCCTTCTTATCGGAACGCTGACCCTCTTCAAATTCTGGTTCATACTGTAACACCGTGACACCAATCTTTAAATGTGCATTAGCCCGCTCAAAAATATCTATTCCTTTTAGTGTCACGGGATATTGACCATTTAAAACAATTAAAATTTACTTTGGGGAACTTTGAACCCTCCCTACCATTAACTGCCATTTTATTCAAGTTCTTCTTAGTGGCATCATTGCGCAGAGGTCTGTATGCCGCAATTAAAAACGCATACTTGAAACACTGCAGCCTCGTATCGAAACAGATTCGTTGTATCCCCCTACACCCCTCTAAATCTGAATGATATTTTAATTCAATTGCCTCCCCTCCCCCATGCCCACCTCTTACAATAAAATCCTTTTTAAACCTACAAATGTTAACATTTAAACTTTCAATAAATAAAACCACAGATCCACTACCCCCCTCGTTATAATTTTCCCACTTACTTTGAATACTATTGGCCCAATTTAGAAAAACCTCCCATAATTTGATAAATGCGGGTGTATTGCCAACATCTCTGTGTGCAAGTATTTCGAATACATCTCACCCGCACTTTCATTTAAAAAAAATATTTTTAGTGCTATTGATGCTTTTAAACTGACCCCCACTCCCCACACCCCCATTTGTTGTTCAAGAATGGCTCGAATCTTATCAGTATATGAATGTGTGTAATGGCCAGGGGATCTGTTATATATCCCCCGACACTAGAGAGTTGAAAGGGTCACCGAATTTGGCGCTGTAGACCAATGTGTGATGCAAGGCAGAGTTGGAGAGAAAAAAATCCGAAAGAGGGGATACTGTTGCTGTTGTATTACTACTCCTATCTATAGCATTAAGTGGAGTGGTGGCGGGTGACAGAGAATTGTCAATAACACCACTCCCAGTCTGTTCAATCATATTGGGGGGATGTGGCATGAGGTCCCCTAGTACATATTCCAATGTGTTTGGGGACAATTGGTCGAGCCAGCCTGTATTGTCCTCTGATGGAATTTCGTTATGAGGACCCGGTTCAGATTTACTTGTAACATCACCTAAATATTCACGCATGAAACTATCTGTCCACCCCGATCCTCAAGCATGTCAATATCACAGCTTAAGTCATCCAGGCTGGCCATTTCCCCAAAAACATCGTTAAGGAAGCCACTTTCCCACTCCATATTCTCTAGGACCAGTGTAGCTTCATCCCTGAACTCTGCTGGTGGTGACAGAATTGGTCCTGTAAATATAGTTGCTTCATCACTCAATGGTGTCGCTGGTGGTGCTATATTTTTAATCTGTAGAAAAAAAAGTTTTATTTTTATGTAAATTTTTTATAGTTAATAAACTTTGTCAATTTCTCATAGTCATTGTCCCACTATCACTACCACCACCACCTGAACAATTAAAAGAAGAAGAAAAAAAAGTTACATTGCCTTATGTCTTTCATAATGTCAACTGAACATGTTAAAAAATATATATATATTTTTTTTTTTATTTTTTTTTTTTTTTTTTTTTTTTTTTTTTTTTTTTTAGTCAGGAAAATGTGGTCTTATTCTTAGAAGGGTAAGTTAGAACAAGAGAATGATAAAAAAAACTAATGGTTTTATTCCAAAAATTTTTTTTAAAAATAAAAATGCAAAATATGGTCCAATTCGATTGTTTGAGCCTCTTCATTATAATTCTCAATGAAATTTGACCATCCTTCAAACGCTTGTTAATAATTAAATAAAAAAAAAACAAATTTTTTTTCAACTGAAAGTAAGGAGAAACACTAAAACTTAAAATGAACCAAAATCATTACGTATATGAGGGGGGTTCCCTCCTCCTCAACACCTCGCCTTTCACGCTAAGTTCAAATTTTGTTCCAATTCTTTAAAAATGACCCCTGAATCAAAAAGGTCGCTTAATTAGAATAAATAGCTCTTTTGAAAGCAATAAACAAACTTTAGCCTAAAGAGTGAGGTATTGACGAAGGGGCGAACCCCCTCATATAGGTATTTTTTTTTCAAAAATAGGGGGCAATTGCTCCTTATATCTCAATTGTCACCACTACTATCCTAAGCTCCTGCTGAAGATAGGTTCAAATATTGAACTTTGTATTTTTTAAAAGTATAAATGCCACAAAAAGGTATTTTTTTTCAAAAATAGGGGGCAATTGCTCCTTATATCTCAATTGTCACCACTACTATCCTAAGCTCCTGCTGAAGATAGGTTCGAATATTGAAATTTGTATTTTTTAAAAGTATAAATGCCACAAAAAGGTATTTTTTTTTCAAAGATAGGGGGGCAATTGCTCCTTATATCTCAATTGTCACCACTACTATCCTAAGCTCCTGCTGAAGATAGCTTCGAATATTGAACTTTGTATTTTTTAAAAGTATAAATGCCACAAAAAGGTATTTTTTTCAAAGATAGGGGGGCAATTGCTCCTTATATCTCAATTGTCACCACTACTATCCTAAGCTCCTGCTGGAGCTAGCTTCGAATATTGAATTTTTTAAAAGTATAAATGCCACGAAAAGGTATTTTTTCAAAAATATGGGGGCAATTGCTCCTTATATCTCAATTGTCACCACTACTATCCTAAGCTCCTGCTGAAGATAGCTTCGAATATTGAACTTTGTATTTTTTAAAAGTATAAATGCCACAAAAAGGTATTTTTTTTTTCAAAAATAGGGGGCAATTGCTCCTTATATCTCAATTGTCCTCACTACTATCCTAAGCTCCTGCTGAAGATAGGTTCGAATATTGAACTTTGTATTTTTAAAAAGTATAAATGCCACAAAAAGGTATTTTTTCAAAAATAGGGGGCAATTGCTCCTTATATCTCAATTGTCACCACTACTATCCTAAGCTCCTGCTGAAGCTAGCTTCGAATATTGAACTTTGTATTTTTAAAAAAGTATAAATGCCACAAAAAGGTATTTTTTTTCAAAAATAGGGGGCAATTGCTCCTTATATCTCAATTGTCACCACTACTATCCTAAGCTCCTGCTGAAGCTAGCTTCGAATATTGAACTTTGTATTTTTAAAAAGTATAAATGCCACAAAAAGGTATTTTTTCAAAAATAGGGGGCAATTGCTCCTTATATCTCAATTGTCATCACTACTATCCTAAGCTCCTGCTGGAGCTAGCTTCGGATATTGAATTTTTTAAAAGTATAAATGCCACAAAAAGGTATTTTTTCAAGAATAGGGGGCAATCGCTCCTTATATCTCAATTGTCACCACTACTATCCTAAGCTCCTGCTGAAGCTAGTTTCGAATATTGAAGTTTGTATTTTTTAAAAGTATAAATGCCACAAAAAGGTGTTTTTTTTCAAAAATAGGGGGCAATTGCTCCTTATATCTCAATTGTCACCACTACTAACCTAAGCTCCTGCTGAAGCTAGCTTCGAATATTGAACTTTTTTAAAAGTAAAATACCACTTTTACCAATATCCATAAAACTCTATTCTGTATATGAAAGTATACAGAAGTATACATACCTGTGTAAATTGCTTATCGAAGATATACATCTTACTATTTAAAGTCCGCTTTGCATGCGACCCACTTAGAATTCAAATCGGATTAAAAAGTGATGGTAGATCTGATAAGGTAGCGGATGTATGCAAATGCATTAGGGCAAAAATACCAGTCTAAAAGTGCGCGTCAACTGTATAGTAGCAAATTGTTTTCGCTTTCGTTTTTTCAAATAGTTAGTTTTTTTTTGTCTAAAAGGAATATTGGAATTATTGCATTAGAATGCATCTTGGTTAGAAGTTACGAGGTAAGGTTTTTTTTGTTATAGAAATGCATGAAAAGCATTCCTTTATATATACCAGCTAATTTGGTTAATGAAAGAAAATGAAATAGTTTTTAGAAACAAATTTTAAGTTTTACTCATCAAAAGCTATGCCCCTGAGAAAATTTACCTTATTTTTGAAAATAGGGATAGAAAAAAAATTATGTATATACTTACAAATTCTGACTGGCCTTCTATATCTGAACTCCTCGGCAAAACTTGAAGGGGGTTAAGGTCACAATGTTCAGTAGGCTGAGCTGAGGCATATGAAGCAGTCCATTCCCTTTTCAAGTTCCTTCCAGCTGGCATGGAG
The DNA here is from genome assembly GCA_027921565.1 of Artemia sinica. Classification (NCBI taxonomy): domain Eukaryota; kingdom Metazoa; phylum Arthropoda; class Branchiopoda; order Anostraca; family Artemiidae; genus Artemia; species Artemia sinica. Next base: position 36,160,451 of record CM051265.1, read on the forward strand.
CTAACAGGGGGTCAGAGGATCCTGTCATTAAAAGATTCGCAGGCATTGGCTGGTCCAGGTCTTGTGTAGTTCTAGCAGCGAATTTGATAACTGATGCTCTTGCAGATTGCATTAATATACCTTCGTTATATCTTGCCCTCTTTTCAGAAGGGGGGATATTGCATGTGTCCACTTCCTTGAAAAAAAAGGGGTAAAATTTTAACATGAAAAAAAAAAATGCATTTCGGGTTTGGAAAATAATTCAGTTTATGTTAGGCATTTAAAGTAGTGTAAAACATTTTTTTTTTTTTTCAATAGAGCTAAGCACTTTTTCAAAAACACCCCTAAAAGGTTAACTGATCATGATAAAAATCACACCGTAAATGCAGACTGGCCTGGAAGTATTTTTCAAAAACACCCCTAAAAAAAAAAAAAGCCGCCGTAAGCTTCAACCTATAAGAGAATTATTTAGAGGTTTCAGCTCCTAAAAAAAAATAGGCTTCTAAGTATATAAGTACCCTTAGTTCTAGTGTAAGGAAAGAATTTCTTTCTTAAATTAATGACAAGACAATTTCTTTTTTTTATTATAATAATGAGAAAATTTTTACTCACCAGAAATTGCTTTGAATTATCCATTTTCTATGTAAATGCTTACAAAAAATGTCAGTTGTGTTACGTTCAATAAACTATTCAAAACTGTTGAAGAATCTAATTGAAACTTGAATATATACAAAAAATAATTGGCATCTAAAAAAAAAACACCGTTTTTCCAACACGGATCTAACCTAAAAAAAAACTAGTATATCATGAAATAGAAATTTAGTTAATTGTGCCAGAAAAAACTTGAACCAGAACAGATTATAACCAACCTGTTTGGTACGGGCACGTACGCAAAGTATATACCTTCAAGCAAATTCCATATGATATTTCAAATTACTATACCATCTATAGAAATGATACCTCTTTGCAAATGACCCTGGTAACCCAAATTCGTTGAAAACCTAAACACACATCTATGCCTTCAGGCGTAAGTTTGCATTTAGGTTTTCAATGCATTGGACGGTTACTACTCTTGGGTGGAATTTCCATAAGTATGAATCTCAACCACCCCTGAAATGTTTTTCCAGTGTCAGTATGGAGTTTTTTTTGGGCAAAAATTCATTTTGGGTACCAAAGGCTATAGAAAATACTATATCACGCATAAAAATTACCCCAAATATAGACTTGTACTTGCACTGTGACTTGCACCAAAATCTGAAGGATCCATCCCCGAATTTTCTATGATAGTCGGTTAGAGACCATTACTCCGTTCCATCCTCCTGAATTTAGTGACATAGTTCCGTCAAGAATCAACCCTTTTTTTAAGGATTACTCCTTCCCCACATTTAAGAAAATTATATAACTTATCGCATGGATATAAAACTATGTGTGTAGCACACCAATCTCGTTACAAGCTGCCTATTAGGAACAAAGCGAAAAAGTAGATTTTTTTATTGCACATTCGTCCCGGATCTCGATTTTCAAATTTATCTTTCAGTGGCTTAACTGCGCCTCTTTATTCGGTATTCGCTAGTTACCTACCGTGAGCATATACAATAAGGATTTTAGAGGATACCGCATTTTTTTTTCTGAATTTTGTCACGGGAAAACCAGTCAACATGAAGGGACCTGTACCTTTTCCATAAAGAATGGTGAATCCAACTTAAAACACGACCGGACAATTTTATATCTGGCGTCTTGCTGGAGCTTTTGGAGCATGAAAGGCTGCTAGAATCTCTCAAACCCATACTAGAAAAATTTGACAACTTCCATTTGAAGGGATTGAATTCAGAAAACTAGCTGTCAATTTTCATAGCTTGTACCGTTGCAGTCAGGATATGACAATTACCCTTCTTTATGAAGGCCAACGAAATTTATGTATTTATTATTTTTTTTTAACTGGAAAACAAAGTATTGGTTTAGGGTATTTTTAATGTGCTGTTTCCAAAAATACTATCAGACTTGTGTCAACCAAAACGTTCTTTAGGTCAAAATAAAACCTTTTATGCTTGAAATCAAAATTTAATCACTCATTTTTTACTGACATTCTTATATGACTTATCATTTTTACCTTACTGTGACTATCATTATTATACCTTACTTATTATTTATTTTCACTTTAAAATCCGTCATCCGAAAAGGGAGAATACAGAGCATAAACAAAAGAAAAATAGAAAAAGAAAAGACAATAGACGCGAAGTATTGAGTTGAAACATAGTAAAGACAAGACTACTTAGTTAAATTGCTTGGTCAGTACTGAAGACCAAGGATGGTTTAGGTTCTTTAGTCGAATGCTATACAAAGAATATTGGTTTTCGACGGAAATAATGGGGTTGCAAATGCTGAACTTTGCAACAAAATAGGAATTGGCTAATAAGGGGAAAACGGAGAGCATACTTCACGAAGCGAAAAAGACTAATCGGAGTTTATGGTTTATCATAGTTTGTGAGCATTTTTCCAAAACTTTACTATACATTATAAATAATGTGTTATTGTAACGGACTAAAAAAAGTTTCGGAAGAAGATGGCAGTTGAAACATAACTTATTCGTGACAAATGATGCTTAATATGGATCCACACGATTTCTGATGCGAGCCAATCGGAGTTACCGTGAATGCTTTGTTGTGGAGCCGATGGAGAGACTATGGTAAACTTATGTGATCAGCAGGTTTGATCCTGCCTTGCCCAAGAGGAACTTATTCTGTTAGAGATCGCTTCCGTTTGAAGAATGCAGCTTCGAACTTCTCGGAACTAAATTCAAGTCTAAGCCTTATACACCCTGAATGTAGTGACGCAAAAACTTTGTTAATGTGCTACATATTGCGACTCGAATTTCATGTCGTCGGCATAAAAGACAAGTGACAAATTAAGACTGGCGAGGAGGAAGGACGATGGATTAATATATTGCGAATGAAGAACTCAACAAAAGGAAGGGGAACAAAACACCTTGATGGGTATCTCTCTCAACCTCTGTAAGAATATTGGGATGTTCTGTGTGAAAAGAAGGTAGGTGGTATACTTGAAGGCTGGTTGCTTTGGGTGATGAATGGAGTACACAGGGGTGGCTCGAAGCACGCAGGCAGGGGGGGTGAGAACCCTCATTTAAACGACTTGTAGATCATATTCTACGACTCGTCATTACCTACAAGTTTCATAGACAATAGTGTTTTATCATTTATACTTATCTACGGGAACAAAGAAGGACAAAAAACGGAACACTACATGCGCAAACACACAACTAAGAAAAGTTTAAATCTGGATTCGCCTCTTCTTCTAAATAGACCAACGCTGAACAATCTTGTTTAAGTCTTCACCATCGGTGAGGTCTTTCTCACTCTCCAACAACATGAGGGAATCCAGTCGAGAATCAAACATGGCAGTTCTCAGCCAATTCTTCACAAACTTGAGTTTGCTGAATGTTCTTTCGGCAGCTGCAACTGCAACAGGTGCAGTCGCTGCCAATTTGCAGAGACGACTGGCTTGCTTAAGCTGACGGTTCCGGCGATGTCCTTCATCAAGGATTTCTCTGAAGCAAGCAGCGCCTTGGCAAAACTGGAACAAAACTTCAAGCTCTACTTGAAGAGCAGTAGCGTCTGGAGCTCTTTCCTGGTTTGGGAAAAAACTTTGTTGCTTGTTCAATATCTGCAACTGAAATACTTTTGTTCAAAGGAGGCTGGAGTAAGGTGCAAAATGGCAGAAAATCGGCAAGGCAAGCTCTGAGATTATCTCCCATCATTGTAGTCAACTTGTCAAGAAAGATTCTGAAATGTTGTCTATAGAACTGATGCATTGAGATATCGGCTTGACTTTGAGCTCGGCTGTCATAACGAGATGGTCCAAGTCTCCGACGATGGTGTCTGATGAAATCAGCCTCTGGGTCCACTTCCATCCTTTTGGCAAACTGTGCTGCACTGTCAATTAAAACTGTTCATTTCCTCACAAGATATTCTTTTCAAAAAGTTTCTTCGTAGCGTCTAGCATCTCAATCGCGTCGATGATGTTCATCTCCTCTTCTTCAAGCTTTTCTGTTGCAATCCTGGCCTTGTACATGATATTTTTCATGAACATGAGGCAGGCGATAAAATCGAAGTTGAGAATCCTTTTCAGAAGGCCGCTCGCTTGTGCTTTCGTCTTCGTATCGGTTTTTTTATCTGTTTTATTTTGTCAAGGGCTGAGACTATTGCTTCAAACGAAGTAACCACTGCTTGTATGGTTTCAGCCCTTGCGGTCCACCGGGTCCGTGATAAGTTTCGGAGATTAAGGCTGTTTTCAATCGAAGAGAGTTTTTCTATAAGGGTGGCAAAACGCTTTGTAGATGAAGAGAAGAACACATACACTTCTTCGAGGATATTGAAAAGCTCGGCTATCAAGAGAGATTAATTGCAACTATGCTCTATCACGGTGTTTAGTCCGTGGGCCTGGCAGGGTATATAAGGCACACGGCGACTGAGAAATTCCGATACTCTCTGCTGGGCTCCATTAAACTGACCAGACATTGCACTTGCATAGTCATACGACTGAAAAGCTAGTTTATCCAGCGGAATTTTCCTCTCCCTTGTCAGTGTCCTATTATACTTTCTGCCATACCCTGACCAGTTTGTCATTTGCCTCGCTAAAACATCTAATAGTCTCTCTCTAGGCATCCCTTCCGAGCTGATGGTGCGAATTACGACTGCAAGCTTATCAGAATGTGAAGCATCGGTGTCGTATCCGCCATCACAGAATAAAATTCTGAATCCAGGACTTCGTCAAGGGATCTTCTCCCTGACTTCTGCTGAAAGCAATTCAGTAAACTCGTTCTGGGACATTTTGTGTAGATAGGTAACTTTGTATGGTCTACACCAAGAATCATTTAACCAAGCTTCAAGAGCAGGCACATATCTCGCTAGAAGTTGAACAAATTGAACAAAGTTGCCGTCTTGTTCTTCCGTTTCTAAATGCAATGCCCTGTCTCGCTAGGGTTCTTGCAATTCCAAAAGAATTGTCACAATTTTTCTGTTTGTCTCTTCATCTTTTGCTTGCTGCAAAAGCTTAGCTCGACTTCTTTTATCAAGTAGGAAATCAACATGACCATTACTGCTGACGAAGTGACAATAATCCGACAAAGCTGCTTTGTGTGACCCGGAAGAGAAGTGACCAGCCAGTTTTCCTTTCTTTGCTTTTCCTTGGCTCTTCATTTGTGTGCCATTGCCGCACACCGTCTTCCACCCAAGCGTTTTCGGACTGGTCTCGCCCCGGACCACTAGGGAAAAGCGAGCAAACGAAGCAGAAGGCAGCATCTTTCTCGATACTGTACTATAAGAACTGGTAATCTTCATACCAGCCGGGGTGAAAAACGACACTGTTTCTTTTTTGATATTGACGGATCAGCTGGGAACACACTCAGCTTTGGTTGATTAGGACCACATGAAATCAGGTATTTCCTTTGTTTTCGCTAGAGATTGGCTTCCTTATCCCAGGATCCTTGTGAACTACACTTTCGGAGTCGTCACTGTGATTTTCGACAACAACTCCACTAGTTGCCGAAATGTTAAGAAGTTCTTCAGTACAATCTACTGTTAGTTCCTTGCACAGCTCAAACACAGAAGATGATGTAGATTGTATTTCCACCAAGATATCTCTTGCATTCAACGCAGAATTTTCCCGAACGGTCTTAACTATGTCATTGGAACCAGCAACTACTGATATACTGTACTCCAGCTTGGCGACACATGAAAAGAGTTTCATGTTGTGTCTTTGATCGGAGACCTCTTGCCCTATATCTGACTCCTTCTCATCATTTGTGTTGACCGATGGCATGAAGTCTTCTCCGGTTTCGAATTTATCTCTCGTTTTTTGTCGCTAGGTGTTCTGTCAAGGTCGGTGTTCTAACGCCAAGTGTTTCCTTGGTAATTGTAACATGCATTTCCTGAAACAAAATTGTCAGTAAACACAATTTCGCGACAAAACCAGTTTTGGCCGGATTCTGGGTGAACTACTTGTTCGGCAAGAAATGAAGCTGAAAAACGGATTCAGAATGTCTCCTTACCCCTATATCGACCCTCTAATCAGCTTCAGGAACAACTTACCTTCTTCCAAACCGGATTCCGGGCGAACTCAATGTTCCGGCGTCAAAATAAATTTCAGGTTTGGATTCAGCATGTCTACTTACCCCTATGTCGACCCTCTAATAAGCTTCAGGAACAACTTTTACCTTCCGCCAAATTACCAGTTTTGGCTTTTCCGGGCGAACTGCTTGTCCGGTAAGAAAATGAAGCTGAAAAACGGATTCAGAATGTCTCCTTACCCCTATATCGACCTCTAATCAGCTTCAGGAACAACTTTTACCTTCTTCCAAACCGGATCCCGGGCGAACTGTTTGTCCGGTAAGAAAATGAAGCCAAAAAACGGATTCAGAATGTCTCCTTACTCCTATGTCGAACCTCTAATCAGCTTCAGGAACAACTTTTACCTTCTTCCAAACCGGATCCCGGGCGAACTGCTTGTCCGGTAAGAAAATGAAGCCAAAAAAACGGATTCAGAATGTCTCCTTACCCCTATGTCGACCCTCTAATCAGCTTCAGGAACATCCTCCAAATTTCCGGTTTTGGTCGGATTTCTGGGTGAACCAATTGTCCGGCGTCAAAATAAATTTTAGCTTTTTATTCAGCATTTCTAATTACCCCTAAAGTGACTATCTCATTGGCATTTAAAAAATATTTGTTTGCCACTTAACTTGAAACCCCCCTCCCTCACACCCAAATATAGAGCTAGGGAGCCCATCTACGAACTCGACCTTTCTTTGACCAAAAGGCACCAAGTTTGAAACAAAATATCTCAAACCCTTCGAGAGTTATAGTGCTAACAGACGGACAGGCGGACAAATTGGTTTCCGTCACTTACGTTTTGGGATCCCAAAAAAACGTCCACGGCTAAAATATTCTTTCAAAGCGGATTAATTTAAGACCACGAAATTTTTGTAGTGTGTCCTTTCTTCTTTTTGTGCTATATTTTATTGGCTTATTTGTGGGGCTATATCATTTGATCTCTCGTTTGTTTTTCATGTTTGTGACATAACTCCTTGATCAGGCTTTTCTGCGATATTTAGTTGATTGATTTTTTTATCTGTCTGATTGGTTTTATCAAAGCATCAGACCCGCCTTATCTTACTGACGTCAGACTCCGAGATCTCGAACTTCTTAGGCCATTCTTATCCACCCTAACGGAACTACACTGATTTTTGCATTCTCCTTGTTTGACTCTTTTCGAGCCAGGTTAGGCTTCCGCTTTTTCTGATCCTAAAACGTTAGTGACGAATACCTAGCAAGGGATTGAGATATATTTGTTCAAAATTGGTGTGAGAATCCTTTGGGTCAAAGTACAGGTCAAGTTCGTAAATGCCAAAAACCCGGAATTTGGTAGAATTAAAGTTTATTTCTAAAGTCGATTAGAGATTCGATTTAGGGATAAGGAGAAAATGTTGAATTCATTTTTGAACTTTATTTCTTTGACGGATAAGCAGTTCACCCGGAATCCGGCCAAAACCGGAAATTGGCTATAGATAAAAGTTTCATTTGAAGTCGATTGGAGATTCGAGTTCGGAGTAAAAATAAATACTGAATCCGTATTAGCTAAACTTTATTTTTTTCACTGGACAAGGAATTCGTATGGAATCCTGCAATCCGGAAATTTGATAAAAAGCTAAATTTAATTCTGAAGTCGTATAGAGCTTTGATTTGGATTGTGATGCAGAAGTAAATTTTCCGGCGGTTATTAGGGATAAATGTTAACATGTTTACAGAGTCGGGCGATGATTGGAAATCTACAAGACCCGATTGTCTGGACAAAGAAGTCTAATAAATATTCCACTTTTGGGATCCCATCGAAACCTTTGGTCTGCTTGACTACGAAGAGACAGTTAATCAGAAATACCGGGTTTTCAAGTTTTCCGCAGTAAATACAGAAAGCACTGCTACTACTGCAACCTTTGCTTTAAACGACCTAGGATCACTAATGTACGAGGCCAGCCCAGGACAAGACTGTATATTTTGAGGGAAACGGTGAATATCCTACGCAACTGGTCCCACATCCGCTTTTTCGTGCCTATAAGACTGTTTCCTAAATATTCGATGCAAAATCTTAAAATTTTGGGATCCCAAACGTAAGTGACGGGATATCTATGACTTTGTACAATGTGTCCGTCTGTAAGCATGATAAACTATCGAAGGGGTAGGCCTATAGATGTTTTGGTCAAACTTGGTGTGAGGATTCTTGGGTCAAAGTACAGGTCAGTTTCGTAGATGGGCTATGTAGCTCTATATCTAGGGGGTGGGGGATAGTTAAAGATATTTTAAAAAGTAAATAACATAGTCGATTTAGAGGTGTAAGGAGACATGCCGAATCCATATCTGAAACTAATTTTCTCGCTGGACAAATAGTTCGCCCGGAATCCATCCAAAACCGGAAAAATGATTAACAGTGAAAGTTGTATCTGCAGTTGATTAGAGGTTTCGATGTAGGTGTAAGGACACATACTGAATTCTTTTTTCGACCGTTATTTTTTTCCCGGACAAGTATTTAGCCCGGAATGCGTCCGAAACTGGAAATCTGGAAAAAATGAAAATGTGTCTGCAAGTCGATTACAGATTCGGTACAGGGGTAAAGATACATGCTAAGTCTGTATCTGACGTTTTTTTGGCCTGGACAAGTAGTTCACTCAGAATCCTGCCAAAACCGGAAATTTGGTAAAAACGAAAACAAAATCCGAAGTATAAGGGGTAAGGAGACATACTGCATTCCCGTTTTTAACCGGAATTTAGCGTACTAGAAATAAAAGTTTGTTATGAAGTCGATTATAAATTTGAAATAGAGTAAAATTGCATACTGAATCCATACTTGCTCATCCGTCACTTTATATATTTTGCCGGACAATTAGTTTGCCCGGAATCGGCCGAAATTAATAAAAAATTTTTCTGATCTTAATTAGAATTTCGATATAGGTGTAATGAAAAAAACACGCTGAATCTGTTTTTGAACTTTATTTTCCTGCCGGACAAGTAGTTCGCACGGAATTGCTAAAATCGGAATTCAGTAAAAGTAAAAGATTTTTCTAAATTCGATTGTCGACTGGAGATGATATTTAGGCGTAAACATAGCTGCTGAATCCTTATCTGAAACCTGGTCTTCTCAGTCGAATAGCCGTTTGGTCGTAATCCCTTGAAAACCCCACTTCGGTATCATTTTTTTTTGTACATTTTCAAGCGGTTGATTAGGGATAAATGCTAACATGCTTACGGGTCTGGCGAAGACCGGAAACCTACAAACCGATTGTCTGCATCTGGACCAAGATTAAGAAGTTCAATAAATATTCCATTTTTGGGATCCCATCGAAATCTTTGGTCTTGTTTTTACTTTACAATACGCCTATTTTTATTTTTTTTTTTAAATCCCACCTCTCTCCTCTCAGTGACAACAAATTTACTTTAAACAACAAATCTAATTCTTAACTTTTAATGCGTCACCTACAATTTTTTAAATATCAATTAGCAAACCGAACTGGACTCACAATAAGTCACCATACACTACCTAAAACTTTTCCATTATAAAAAACTTGCCTTAACCGTAGAAAAGGGTGTCGTTCCCCCACAGGAAAACTCTTCTTACGGTGGCTATCTCTTACCAACTCATAAAACTTTTCCAAATAGTGACCCGTCATGTCCTCCCCCCCCCCCCCCAAAAAAAAGGACTAAACAAAACTATTAGATTTAATAACAATAACAAAACCTAAAGAAAGATTTCTATCATTATAAACTTTCTTTAACACAAGAAACCACCATTAATATATACGCAAAACAAAGAAACATCGAAGAAAGTTATAATGATAACACTTTTTAAATTTACCTTTCTTCTTTTCACTTTAAAAACAAATTCGGCTGCTATTTAACGACAATGCACCTTAAGACCAAGCGCGAAGTACTAAATTTATGTTTGGGGACGTTTCGCCATGGGGGCGTTTGCCAAGAGGAAATTATGTTATGGGGAGATCTCCACCCGGAAAGTTTTCGCAGACAAGCCGAGTTTGTAACTATGTTTCACTAGAGTCGTAGCCAAAAACTTACCTCCCGACTTGAAGGAGCTATTCCAGCGTCTTCAGAACCCACCCCTGCCCTGGGAACAAATTCTGGGTACATGGCCAAATCTTCCTTGTCCTTTTCAAGCGCTGTATCCACTCAAACTCAGACTCATTTTGTAATCGAGCTTTTTTCACTGTCCTAGATACACTTGCTTCAAAGGGGTTTTCGCGGGGCTCCTGTCATTTGAATTCTGATTGCTTTTCCATTGTGTTTAGAAATTTTATGCTTCTTTTCCACTCGTAGTCAAGATTGACCCACAGTCCCATGCACGTACCCTTGTCTCTCACTTTCGGTTTATTCATGTTATCCAGTCAGACTTCACTTTAACAACTAGCCTACAATATGTTGACAGGCTAAATCTGACGACCTATCTGAGACAGACACAAATTATATGCGAGTAAGAACAGGTTTTGAAACAAAAGAGTTGCTGCCCAGTCCAGTCCTTTATGGGACAAAAATTATATGCGAGTAAGAACAGGTTTTGAAACAAAGCGAGTTGCTGCCAGTCCAGTCCCTTTGGGAATCATTTCACCAGAGACCTAACGGGGTTATGAAACTGGTTTAATTTTAAACGACTTGTCTTTAAATGAAGTCTTTCCAGGAGGAAGAAAAACGACTCGGACTGTCACTGACTGAGATGAATGCCCGGGACCTGGACGAGGCCAAAATAAACGACTGATACAACTTAGCAAGAGGCAGGGGGGTGTAACACCCCCCCCCCTCACCCCCGCTCCCCGTTCGAGCCTTCCCTGGGAGTACAAGGTGAACTTTAAGACCAGAAGACATATCTCTAAGAGCTTTAACACTTGTTGGGGCGGAAATCCGTGTTTCACTGCGTGTAGTACATAATAGTGTGGAACCAAAGAGTCAAACGCTTAAGTACTTCATGACCAGCTAGCACAAGAGTTATGCCCGATGAATCAACATCGATCAGCGCGTTTGCAATAACGGGCTAGGCGTGAGCGCAACCAAGGTTTGATTAGAATCTGAATGACGTGGTGGGACATAGTAGTAAGCGTTCATATTTCGATGAAGAACAGTTCAAAGAGCATGTAGAAAATAGTAGCTACCGCTGTAGAATGGAAAACAATCACTGGGGGACAAGTTTACTTTTCTTAGGACTTTTGTATGGTTCATGTGGGAGGATTATTTTTTTTTTAAGTTTCTTTTGGTAGAATCAGTAATATAAAAAATCCAGCCAGAACAAGGGGTGGTCACATTGAAGCCGCGAGTGGTACCAAAACTTATATTCTCTCCAAGGTTCAAAAAGGTTCGGTTTACTTAACCAATGCTTCGTGAAACCCTGATGAACACGTGTTGAAATGTACATCGGTTTTTATTCAGCGCTCTGCAGAGCCTAGCAAATCTGTGCAAGATAGATATCAAGCAGATCGCGTATTTCCTTAACATCAGCTTGCGGTTTGTATTGTCCGCAAGCGATGTAATATTCAGTATAAACCTCGTAAGCATTTCTGTTGCAAAGTAAATTCTTTTAAAATAAATTCTGTTGCACACAATATGCAACCTCGCTGCAATATTGTGTGCAATATGATGTGTAAGATTATGGGGTGCAATATGATTCAAACGGGTGAGGACTTAATAAATAGGCGCGCGAACACCCTGGATTATAATTTTATCTTCATAGAAGAAAAGTAATTATATCTACCAACAATTGTCTTTTTTCCACGCTAACTAATTGCTGATGAAAAAGGATCACTTGTATTGTCTGTATATGACGTAGTATGTCAGCAAAAAACCCACGTGGGTAATCATGTGCTCAATATTATGTTACCAGATTTAAACGGGAGAGGACCCAAGAAAAGTCTTGAAATATCCTGGACTATAGATATTATCTTCCTAGAAAAGAAAGAAAAAAATATCTCTATACCAATTAATGTGTTTTTTTTTTACGTCACGTGGAAGTTGTTGCTAACGCGATTGTTGAAGAAAAAGGATGACTTGTGTTGTCACTGTGTGAACTATGTTTGAACAAAAGCTTGTGTGGCAATTCTATGTAGGGTGTATTATTTTTTTCATGAGATTCAAACCTGTGAGGACGTGAGAAAAGGCCTGGAAAATCCGGGATTATAAATTTAATCTTCCTCGAGAAAAAAAAGAAATTAAGATACTTCTACTATCTATTGTGTGTTTCTTCACACTACGTGAAACTTGCTGCTAACCGGTTGTGGATGAAAATTTGACAAAAGGAGATTTTTATCAGTTTGTTAGTGTTAAGAGGGCTAGTGTTAATGCTTGCAATACAAGACTTGTTATTTATGTCTTTGTTTTGCTCAGAATGCAAAACTAGAGTAAAGAAAAAAAGATTTATTCCAAATAAACTGTAATCCTGAGAGACAACCTTCTCCAAGGGAAGAAAAAATGTCTCTTCCCAAAAACTGAAGATTGTTCCGTCAATTCTGTTATTCATGTTGTTTGGCTTGTTTTTTGATGATGTTGTTTATTGCTGTATTTTATTATTTCATTTTTTTATGTTTATCTTCAGGAAAATTCCTGCAAAATTGTTGCAAAATTATTTGATGGAGAATCCTCATTTTTGGATATTTTATTCTGTTTATTTTTTTGACTATTTTTTTGTTATTTACTGGTAAATTGTTCTTTTACAGTAAAGGTCTAATCAGTGTTAATTGAAATTTTTGGCACTATAGCCTTCTCCCAGATTCTGTAACAGATTTTAATGCATCTTAGAAAAATCAAGATAGTTAACCAACTGTTGAGCCCAATGTCTGTTATGAAATTATGATATATCTCAATAGAATTCACAGTACCATTCACTCTTAAACTGGGGTTGCTCCAAGTTTTGATATTACTTTTATGTCTTATTTGGAGCTATGGCCTTCTGAACTCCCAGCACAAAAATTTCTATTTTGCAATTTTTCCACAATAAATTGTTTAGTTCAGAAAATAAAACACCAGAAAGTGGAGTAATGTCTTTTTGGAAAAGATTATTTGGGATATGCTTTTGCAAACAAATTGCCAACACATTAGAAAAATCCATTTAGTCAAAAACATTATTTCATTCGGAATTAGCCCAAAAATGCTCTTTAAGATAATAACTCCCAAACTAGCTTACGATGGGTGGGGACGTTTAAGGGTAAATATTTAGTCAGTATTTACGTCTCAGCGTATCAGAATTATTCAAATTAATATTTATATAAGCTTTTGAAAATTCTAACTAAGTGTTGATGTACACTTTTCCTAGTTTTCAAAATGGACAACAATTGACCATTCCAAGTTTTTCACAGGTGAACGAGGAATCATTTAGTTTGCCGTGTTGAATTGTATTTTAATAAGTAAACCAACAACAGTAACTGATGGTGACAGCCTTTAATTTTCTTAATGAAAAGTAAGATAGGCTAAAAACTTATAGCCTCTGTCACCTATTTTGGCCGCTTTCTGCTCTTTAGACTCGTTTTATGTGTGATTTACTCATCTTAGGTTACACGGTTCCTACGAGGCTCTGAAGTATGGAACAACCTTGGATGGACTCGTTGATCTTACAGGTGGAATAAACAGAAAGTATCCCCATCAAAAATGAAAGTGCCAATGCAGCACGGCTTTTGAATCGACTTCTAAGTGCCCACATCAGTTGTTACAGCTACCAATTCAAACCTCAACGGTTCAAGAAGTAAAAGTCGAAAAACTGGGGACAATGGTCTCCTAGTTGGAATAAATTATAAAGTTCTGGCTGTTGAAGTGGTAGTATATCTTTTTATAATAGTTGTAGTTTGAATCTTCTTCGCTTTTGCTATTCTTTATGTATTTAATCATTAATAAAAAACAAACAAAGAAAGGGATTTTCTTTTTAAAACACACGGATTCTCTTATTAAGGTCTTGAATAGAAAATTGATCAGTTTTAAAAAAAAAAAATTTCTGTTGGAAGACCAAAATGGTGGGTGATATGTACTACACTATAATTCATTTTCCGAATAGGCTTTCTCACCAAAAAGTCCTTAAGGCACGAAAGGGAAACAGCTGAGTCGTACGGAAGAAACCGTTTAAAGTGTGCAAGCATTACAAGTATTCTAAAATCTGTAATACCATGTAATTTTATGTTTTTCTGATAAAGTTTTTTTTAGCTATCTGATACTCTTCTACTCTTTTAATTCTTTGGTTTTAAACATAAAAAAAAACGAGGAGTTAAGATAGAATGGAATTTCCTAAAATGAGGATTATATTAGGGTAACAATACGTCTTCTTTAAATAAAGTAGCTTTTTTCTTTCACGAAAAAAAGATAAAAACAACTGATGTACAAGTACTCTTATTCGAATACCACTGTGTTGTTAACGATTTTCTTTCCTAAACATTTGAATGCTTTTTTTTTTGACACTCTTGTTAGTATCTATTCCGATGAAACGTTTGACATTTATTTTTTATTTTAAGACAAATGAAATTAGCCATTGCCATGTGTTTGACTAAATGTTTAGATTTACTCTGTTTAAGTGAGCAATTGTGTATGAATGTATTTATGTATTTTTTTTTTTCTCGAAAATGGCTCCATGTTTTTTTTGTTTTTTTTTAATTGGTAAACTGAGATATTTGGCCGGAACAAAGTATCTAGATATGTTTTGAGTTTAAGAAAATTTGGTTAGAGTCTTAATTTTTATAAAACATTTGTTCATGTGGTTTACATTTAAAGAGCAAAAGTTACATCATATTTTCCCACGGGTGGTCGTATCGTTTTCGGCATCTTTAAAGCATGCAAAATTCTACAAGATGATAAATGACTCCAAACAGCTAAGCAAAAGGCATGAAACAAACACTAGCGAGAATCAAATAGAATTGCAAACGAAAATGCTGCACACCGATATCTGAGGTTAGAAGACAAATCAAAATTACAATGAAACGAAGGAACGTGCTAGTTTAGCGTCTGAGAAGGATAAATAGCAAGGAGGAATTGAACTCACGCCATAGTTTATTAATTCAATTGAAATTAATTATTTGCCACTTTGGAATGAAGAAACGTGTTATTTTAGCGTCTGCGAAGATACACAGAAATAAGGAAACGAATTCACGGAGGAGTTTACAGATCTATTTGAAGTTGCAGATTTGCCACCCTATGACTTCAAACTAAACAATAGCACGATAATTATGCTAATGAGTGAAGAACCAATTGTATCCATTATTTCCCAAAGGTGGTCGTATCTTTTCTTGGTATCTATGACGCATGCGAAATTATACAATGAAGGATAACAGCAAGGAGGAATTGAATTCACGCCAGAACTCCATAATTCAATTGAAGTTGCTAATTTGCCACCCTATGACTTGAAAGTAAAGAATAACATTATAATTATGCTAATGTGTAATTTAGATATTTCATAAGGCATAAGCAATGGAACATGCCTGGTTGTTACTTAACTATATAACAACGTAAATGAAGCAAAAATATAATCACTGGGGAAAAGCTGGAAAAGAATTTTTTTTCATATCTATGGCGTCGCGCGAAATTATATAAGATAATAATGAGTTCAAACAGCTAAAGAAAAAGACATGGAAAAAATGTTTGAGTTTATGATGAATGAAAATGAAAGCGCAACGAGATCCGCGGTTAGAAGACATGACTTACTTTTGACTTACTTTGACTTATGTCTCCTGCCGGGCGCTGCTCGGCGTAGAGAGTGACGTCTGCCTCCTCCATCCACTTCGGTCCATGGCAAGCGTTTGCACATCGCTCAACCTGATATTTGCCATCGCCAGGAAACTCGGACAGGCTGTCAGACCATCGTTTCTTCGGTCGGCCGCGAGGTCGCTTCAACCGGCTTTGACAGGGTCGAAGTCATGGATCGTTTTCGCAGGTATGTGTGGAGGCATTCGAAGTAGGTGTCCGAACCATCGTAGTGTTTCGCTCGGCTGCTTGGGTCGAAAACCGAGACTGCTTGGTGAGCTGCAGCAGCTTCTCATTGCTGACAAAGTCGAACCATCGTAGACCTTCGATCCTCCTCAGGCTCTTCGACTGAAAGACATCAATTGCCTTGAGGTTTGCGGCTGAAGCTTGCCACGTCTCAGCTCCATAGAGCATCACAGAGCCGATGAGGGCGTTGAAAATCCGCAGCTTCGTTGTGCGACTGATGTTCGGTTTTCGCCAGAGGTGACGGTTCAGTCTGCCCATGGCAGAAGACGCTTTGGATATTCTCGCTTGTAGTTCAGAAAGAAGCGAGCCATCTGAAGAAATTATGGAGCCCAGGTAGGTGAACCTTTGACAACTTCGATGCTAGTGGTGCTATCCATATACTAACTGAAGGATTGGCAGCAGGAGAGGATGGTCTATGGCCATAATTTTCGTTTTAGTCCAGTTTATCTGCAGTCCTACTTTTGCAGCCTCTTCTCGTAGATTCGAAGCGCTTTCCAGCAACTGCTCCATGGAGTCCGCCAGAATGGCCAAGTCATCGGCAAAATCAGCATCTGTAATGACACGATCTCCAAACTTGAGTCCAAAGCTGAGACGTGAAGTAGTCCTTGTCATAACGTAGTCTATGATGACATTGAAGAGCTCTGGGGCAACTGCACATCCTTGGCGCACTCCTGTCGTGATTTGAAAGAACGGGCTGCGGCGGCCGTTCACTTGAACACAGCTCTCCGTCCCATGGTGTAGAGCTTTGAAGACTCTGCAGTATTTCTTAGGGAGGCCTGTCGATTCTAGAATCCGCCAAAGAGCTTCTCGGTCCACTGAGTCGAACGCAGCACGGAAGTGGACGAAGGTAAAAAAAAGCTTTTTGTCGGAACTCCGTGGCTTTTCTATGATTTGTCGGATCGTAAAAATCTGCTCGATGGTTGAACGGTCCGACATGGAACCAGCTTGCTCCGGTCGCCGGATTTTACGAATGATATTTCGACATCGATCTAGCAGGACCATTGAGAAAAGTTTTCCCGGGACAGACAGTAGGGTTTTCCACGGTAGTTCAAGCAGTCGCTTCTAGAACCTTTCCTCTTCCATAAAGGGATAATGACACCCTTCCGCCAATCTTCGGGAATTATCTCGGTTTGCCAGATTGTAGAGAACAGGGTGTGGAGAAACGGAGCATAACAGGACCTGCATATTTTAGCAGCTCCGCACTCAGGCCACAGATACCGGCAGCTTTATTGTTCTTGACCCTTTTTACTGCATTTCCAATTTCTGAGGGGCTGAAAGGCTCGTCTGGAGGAGCATCTGTTTCGGATCTTGGACTGCCAGGTTGGCTGGGACTATCAGTAGGAGGCATAGACGGGCTAGTGTTGTTCAGGAGTGAGCAGAAGTGGTCCTTCCACCGCTCGAGACAAGAACCCTCATCAGAGAGAAGTGTCCCATCCCTGGATAGGACGGGTCCCAATGCTGGTGTTTTATTTTCTGTGAGATCGCGGAGGTGCTTGAACAGGCTACCCATGTCTTTCTTTTTTGCTGCTAGTTCGATTTCATCGGCTTTCCTTGCAACAAACTGAGTTCGGTCTCGGTGAATAAGTCTGTTCCGCACTCCATTGAGCCTTCGATAGGTGGCCATGTCCCCAAGAAGTCTTGCCCTCCGCCTTTGCTCTATGACCTGCAGTTTTTCGTCAGTTAGCCACGAATTCTTCGGGAAACTCCGCTTGCCAAGCACCAGCTGTGCTGCTTCGCTGGTCTGTGATTTAAAATACTTCCAGGCGTCTTCGCTGTTGTTGAGTGTGCCCAGGAGCTCAAAGCGATTTGATATCTCAACACTATACTTCTGGCGAGTATATGGCTCCTTTAGTTTCCCATATCCTGCTGCTGCTGGTTTTCTTTTCCGATCGCTGTGCATGGAGGCGAAGCTGGACATCAGCACATACAAGCCTGTGATCTGCATTCCGAGCTCTGCTGATCTGTAAGTTCTGCAGTTCTTCAGCGATGATCTCCAGCGTTTAGAAATAATGACGT
>CM051265.1:36178567-36218567 GCA_027921565.1 Artemia sinica
AGAAATATGACGTAGTCAATCATCTTCTTTGTGCGCCTCTTTTAACTATCCACGTGTACGGTGGATAGTCTTACTTTGAAAGTATGGTGTTTGCGATCCAAGTTCATGGATCGGCACAGTTCTAGTAGGCGAGGCCGTTTTTATCGTTCAATGGGTCCCGGGGTATATCAGGTCCCAATGGGGTTGCACGCCAAACACCCATATCATCTCGCCACTGTAGCTTGCAGTCATCACGATAAGACAGTGACATCGTGGGGGGAACTGTTGACAGACATCTGACATAGCTAGAGTAGACACTCTTCCTTGTTACGGTCGTCGGAATCGTTGGTCGGTGCATAGCATACAAACATTGTCATCTTGCCCATGCTTGTGCCCAAACCGGGCCTTCATTATTTCTGTCCGATACAGCGTCGTGGCAAGAGTAGGACCTTTCTTGCAAGCCCGTTTAGCGCGAGGCCAACACCATTTCTTCTCATGCTCCCTCCAGACCAGACTAACGAGTGATTATCGCCTATTCGCTCTTCTCCACTTCCAGTACGACTGGTTTCTGTGAGACCTGCAATCGCCACTTTATTCTTACGAAGTAAGAATGTGATAACAAAAATCGTTAGAAGACATGTGATAACAAAAATCGTAACGAATCACATCACAAACGAAAATGATGGATAACGAAATCTGCTTTTAGAAGATAAGTGACAGTGATGATCAAATGAAATCGTAAACGAAATCTGCGGTTAGAAGAGAAGCAACAGTGAGAGTCACAACGAATCCCCGGAGAATACAATTCCATAAAATGTATGATCATGTGAAGGATTGACAGGAAGAAGGAAGGGAAATCACGCCAAAATTTCTTAAATCCGTTGAAATTGATGATTTGACACCTTATGACTTAAAACTAATGAACAAAGCGATAATTACGCTAATGCCTGTTTGAGGGTCACAAATATACGAGCTTGCCGAGTGCCAGAGACCGTGTGAAGCTCGGGCTTCTGGCACTCTCCTCTCATTCTTTAAAACAACAAAGCTAGTGAAGACATAAAGATCGTTCGGTCATTTTTCAACGCTTTAATTTTCTAAAAAAATATATATATTGTAAAAATATCATGTTCTTCTAACTTGCCTTCCTATTATTGCTCCTCTCTTCCATAGGATTTTTTTTTGTATCCTTTTGCGTAGACTACGGATGCTAGTTATCAAAAGGGGTGGCGACAACATACCCTCACCCACAAATAAATCAAAAGTAAAACTTTGCCCTTGAATTATTCAGTTGAGATACTAACTGTCGTTAAATTGGATTTAGGTATGGTTTTGATAGGCATATATAAAGAAAGTTTGAAATGACAGAAAATAGTTTGTTTACTACTCTCAACACTGTTTTTGCTTACAGCATGATTCATTGCAGGTTGAACTCAGAAGCAATTCAACAGTGCAGCTTGTAAAGCTCAAGCATCCACATTACAAAATCTCTGATTGGTCAGGACTATGGAGTAATGGTTCTTCAAATTGGGACGAAATTACATGCAGTGAAATTGAGAGAATTGGTTTAAAGCATCTGCAAGAGGGCGAATTTTGGTATGAAGAAATTCCTGATTCTATTGAAGATTTTATTGCGCTGCTCAATAAAGACCAACAACTAATACAGTGACTAAAAGAAAGAAAGAAAATTAAGGGAAAGGAGAAAAAGACAAAGATTAAGGGGAAGAGAGACTGAAACAGGAAGGGAGATAGAGTAACAGAGAGAAAGAGAGAGGGGATAGAGAGTGAAAGAGAGAGGAATATAAAAAGGGAGAGGGAAAATATTAAAGAGAGAGGGGAAAAGAGAGCAAAAAGAAAGAGGGAGATATAGAACATTCAATGATTAAAGAAGGAATTATGTAGTCTTACCTTTTAAACGCTGCATTTTTAATGTAACGATTAATACTGGGTTGGATATTTTATGAATATTGGGTTGGATATTTCCTGGTGTCACCAATTTCTTGGTTGAAACGAAGGTCCGTGGTGCGACTCTGTAGCTTAACAAGAGTCAACCAAGCTTCTAATAGAAACCTGGAGCAATCCAGGTTTACACCAGGGAGGGTGTATGAAAGCACAGGATATCTGGTCCCCAAATTCCCATTGCACTTCCTGACTAAAGGGCCAATAAACAGAGATCAATAACGTCGGTAGGGATAAAAAGTCTAATGCCGTATTCTTTACGTTTTATTTTATATTTATATTTTAGGGTAAAGTAATGAAGCAACGACTGATATACACTCCTGCATTTTAAAAGTTACAGATTAATTTGGTGCCTCGGAATGGAAATAAAGTTTATTTAAATCAGAAACAGTTGATGTTTAGACCGGGTTTATGAATGATGAAAACATTTTTTTAAGAAAAAACTACTATTAGTGCGTTCATTTTCACAGTATTGAGGACTTGACAGCAAAAGTATTGATGACGAAGAAACTGAACCAAAAATTTGCTCCCACAGCACTTGTGTCGGCGAAGCTGACAAGGTTCAGCTTTGTTTAAGATTCAGTTTGATTACGTTTGCCTCTGTCCTTCCATCCTGTCTGAGCGAAAAACAAGCCACAATTAAATCACTAATGTATTTTAAACAATTATTTTTAACCAAGCTAGTTCATAGAATGCAATACACATATTCTGTTAAAAGGGCACAACCAACGACCGAATTAGAAACATAGAAATCCTTCACCATTTTTTCAGACGGACTAAGGAAATGACATAAGGCATAGAAACCTCTGTGTTAGTGTAAAATCA
This sequence comes from Artemia sinica, assembly GCA_027921565.1. Classification (NCBI taxonomy): domain Eukaryota; kingdom Metazoa; phylum Arthropoda; class Branchiopoda; order Anostraca; family Artemiidae; genus Artemia; species Artemia sinica. The sequence goes on from CM051265.1 coordinate 36,181,328, forward strand.
GTCCAACAAGTTGACTCATTTTTTACTAGACGCATATCAAATTACAGGGGTGGCTTGGATTTTTGAGTATTTATCTGATGACTTTTAAAAGAACCGAAGGTTTCAAGAATTTTATCCTTAATTATGTGGTGGACCCAGATTAAGACTATTAAACAGAAGTATGTCTTTGGTGTTTGATAGATTTTTTTCAGTTTTTTTTTATTTGGATCGCAATTTTGATGAATGAAAAAACTAAAGATTAAAGGAAACTATAATGGTACCTTATTGTGCATGGAAGTCTTCAGTAAGAAACGAATTACTTAAAAGGAAATATCAATTGAAATGGTTATTCTAGCAACACCCTATTGCAAAAAAACGGAAACAAGCCAAGAGTATTGCAGATAACTGAAGACTAAATGCTCTCCTTAGATTACCTAAAGCTAAGTCAATTTCTCAAAAACTTATCTTGAGGTGAACTAAGAATCATCCAATAAAGTCTCAATTTCAGATACTAAAATGTGCAGTCCTTTACAAGAGTAATTTATTAATAATTAATTTCATTCTTTTTTTCGTTAACAGCAAAATTATAAAAGAAAAAGAAAAAAAAGAAAAAAAAGGCAGATATAGAGCGTTATGAATAGTTTACAAGAACGTGTCAAATTACATTTTGTAACAATGTAGCTTCGTTTCATTATCGTCTGTGCATAATAATCATATTATGTGCGACAAGCTTGATAAAGCTTGGCGTATTTTGGTATTAATAAAATAAATAAATATGTTTAAGAAAAAAGAAGGAGAAAGGGAAGAAGAAAAGAATGACGAGAGGTATTTAGCTCTGGCCAGCTGGCTACCATGACTGTCATTTTGAGCTTGGTAGGTCCAACAGGACTAAGGCTTCAGACCCTCTCAAAGGCTACCCCAACTTTTCTGGGGTTAGCGTAAGGCCATTGGCTTTCTTATCTCCTGAAACAATTTTTTTTTCTGGATTATTATTGTCTATTGTGTTGCTCAACCATCCAAACAGCAGCTAGTCAATGTTTTACATGGGGCAGCAGTATATCATCAAGTAGGCTAATTGATGATGCCACAAACCGTGCTTTTCATAATCATAGGCAGCAAAATAGCGCTGCCTAAGTAAAGAAAAATGTTGGCACAATGTATTATTTATTTTTTTCTTAGTTTTAGACCAGGACACTTCATATCGAAGGAGTTGTCGTAAAAACTTCGAAAAGGGCTCATTCGATTGGAAATTTTAGTGGCTAGTGCCCTTTTTAATAGTCGAAAGTGATTGGAGGGCAACTATCCCCCCCCCACGTCCATCATTCCCCCAAACACATCCAATCAAAATTTTGAGATAGCCATTTTGTTCAGCGTAGTTGATTTCCAGATAGAAAATATGTTTTTGAGGAGGTCACTTCCCCAAAACCCTCAGGGCAAGGGTTTTAAGTTACGCCCTGGGGGCATATAAGAACGATGCTGACACAATGTATTATTTATTATTTTTTTTTTCCTTTAGACCAGGGCACTTTGTATCGAAGAGGTTGTCGTAGAGACTTCGAAAAGGGCTCATTCAATTGGAAATTGGAGTGGCTTGCGCCCTTTTTAATAGTCGAAAGTGATTGGAAGGCAGCTAACACCCCTTCCACGCCCACAATTCCCTAAACACATCCAATCAAAATTTTGAGATAGCTATTTTGTTCAGCGTAGTTGATTTCCAGATAGAAAATATGTTTTGAGGAGGTCACTCCCCCACAACCTTCAGGGCAAGGGTTTTAACTTATGCCCTGGGGGCATATAAGGTTTTTATAAAATGTATTGTCGTAGAAACTTCAAAAAAGGCTCATTCGATTGGAAATTCAAAGGGCTAGTGCCCTTTTTAATAGTCGAAAGTGATTGGAGGGCACCTAACCCCCTTCTCACGCCCACCTAATCCCCAAACACATCCAATCAAAATTTTAAGATAGCCGTTTTGTTCAACGTAGTTGAAAGTTCTGGGAATTAGGTCTTTGATGATGATAACCCCCCACAGCCCTCAGGGCAAGGGTTGTAAGTAATGCCCTGGGGGCATATAAGGTTTTTATAAAATGTATTGTCGTAGAAACTTCAAAAAAGGCTCATTCGATTGGAAATTCAAAGGGCTAGTACCCTTTTTAATAGTCGAAAGTGATTGGAAGGCAACTAACACCCCTTCCACGCCCATCGTTTCCCCAAACATATCCAATCAAAATTTTTAGATAGCTATTAGGTGTGTAAAGTACGGGTGTCACCACTTATTGGTGTAAAAATGGCGCAAAAAGGTTGCTATGCCACTTACTCGAGGGGGAGAACCCCTTGTCGGCCCAAATGTTAGTGGGATTCCCGCGCTTACCCCAACGGTTTCTTTTCTATCGGGTTTGTCAGTGCCCGATTTACAATATACCCTGCCTTAGGGTACGATAGCGTGATCGAATGGTCCCAGGGGCCACTTTAAGGCTAAGGGTTACCGGTTATATTTCTATTTATCTCCTTGGACTTGACCTAGGCTAAAAAGTCAAAGATTATATCGTATAAAAAATCTTACTGTAATCAGTCACGCTACAAAAAAGGAACTAACTAAATCACGCTTCCAATTTTCCCCAGCTCACTCAGCCGGCCGCGTGCCTGCGATGGGTGATGGGGTGGTGGGTAAATTTTTCCAGCCAATCCAAGGGCTTACTAATTACTGGTCAATCATCCCCAATTGCGCACTTAATGCCTCGTGGTCTGTTTAACCAACTACGCAATTATAAAGGACAGAAAATGGCGCCACCAAAATTAAAGGAAAATTAATAATTATTACTTGGGGAAAAGAATAATTACGGGACCAAAAGAAAAGAATCTGGGAAGGACATTTATCTGAACAAACTGGAACCAAGGGTTCCAACAATAGCCAGTTTGTTCCACGCAGTTTAAAGTTCAGGAAATTGTACTTTTGAGCAGGACACTTTCCCCAAAGTCTTCAGGGCAAGGATTATAAGTTATGCACTGGGGGTATATAAGGTTTTTATTGAAATCTTTGTCGTAGAAACTTGAAAAGGGCTCATTTGATTGGAAATTCAATGGGCTAGGGCCCTTTTTAATAGTCGAAAGTGATTTGAAGGCAACTAACCTCCTCTCACGCCCACCTTTTCCCCAAACACATCCAATAAAAATTTTGAGATAGCCATTTTGTGCCACGCAGTTTAAAGTTCAGGAAATTATACCTTTGATTAGAACACTCCCCTCACAGTCTTCAGGGCGAGGGTTATAAGTTATGCCCTGGGGGCATATAAGTTTTTATTGAAATATTTGTCGTAGAAACTTGAAAAAGGGCTCATTCGATTGGAAATTCAAAGGGCTAGTGCCCTTTTTAATAGACGAAAGTGATTGGAAGGCAACTAACACCCCTTCCACGCCCACCATTTTCCCAAACATATCCAATCAAAATTTTGAGATAGCCATTTTGTGCCACGCAGTTTAAAGTTCAGGAAATTATACCTTTGATTAGAACACTCCCCTCACAGTCTTCAGGGGGAGGGTTATAAGTTATTCCCTGGGGGCATATAAGTTTTTATTGAAATATTTGTCGTAGAAATTTGAAAAAGGGCTCATTCGATTTGAAATTCAAAAGGCTAGTGTCCTTTTTAATACTCTCGAAAGTGATTTGAGGGCAACTAACCCCCCCTTCACGCCCACCTTTTCCCAAAAGACATCCAATCAAAATTTTTAGATAGCCATTTTATTCAACGTAGTTGAAAGTTTTGGAAAGTAGGTCTTTAAGGATGACAACCCCTCCACACCCACAGCCTTCAGGGCAAGGGTCGTAAGTTATGCCCCGGGGGCATATAAGAAAGCGATTTTTATAGAAGCGTTTTTATAGAAAGCGATGTTGTAGAAACTTCAAAAAGGGCTCATTCTATTGCCTTTTTAATAGTCGAAAGTGACTGAAGGGCAACTAACCCCCGTCTCATACCCACCATTTCCCCAAACACATCCAATCTAAATTTTGAGATATTCATTTTGTTCAACGTAGTCGAAAGTTCTGGAAATTGGGTGTTTTAGGACGATAAACCCATCAGAGCCCTCAGTGCAAGGATTGTAAGTTATGCCCTGGGGGGATATAAGGTTTATATAGAAATTTGCTGTAAAAATTTCAAAAGGGCTCATTTGATTGGAAATCTAAATTGCCTTTTTAACAGTCGAAAGTGAGTGGAGAGTAATTAACCCCCCTCTCACGCCCACCATTTCCCCAAATACATTCAATCAAAGTTTAGAGATAGCCATTTTGTTCAATGTAGTTGAAAGTTCTGGAAGTTATGTATTTAAGGATGACAAACCCCCCAGAGCCCCCAGGGCCTAGGCGTCCATATGGGGGGGGGGGGCAGGGGGGGGGGCTCCCGTCCCCTTGGCTGAATGATGCTGCCTTATTTTTATATTTTTGTTCTGAGATTTCTATTATATAGCATTAAAAGTGCCAATTAGATGAGGTTTGCCCCCCCCTGGAATTCAGCTTATGGGCGCCCATGCCCAGGGCAAAGGTTGTAAGTTATGCCCTGGGGACATATAAGGTTTTTATAGATAGAGTTGTCGTAAACATTTCAAGAGGAGCTCATTCAATTGGAAATTGAGAGGGCTAGTGCTCTTTTTAATGGTCGAAAGTGATTGGAGGGTAACTAACCCCTCTCTCACGTCCACCATTCCCCCAAACACATCCAATCAAAATTTTCAGATAGCCATTTTGTTCAACGTTGCATTTTGTTTAACGTAGTTGAAAGTTCTGGAAATTAAGTGTTAGAAGATGACAACCACCCACACGGCCCTTAGGGTAAGGGTTGTAATTTATGCCCTGGGGGCATATAAGGTGTTTATAGAAAGCGTTGTCGTAGAAACTCAAAAAGGGCTCATTCGATTGGAAATCGAAAGGCCTAGGGCCCTTTTTAATAGTTGAAAGTGATTGGAAGGCTTGATATTTTTATAGTAAAGATCGATGTGGTTTTTTTTTTTTTTTTTTTTTTTTTTTTTTTTTTTTTTTTTTTTTTTTTTTTTTTTTTTTTTTTTTAGACCAGGGCACTTCGTATCGAAGGAGTTGTCGTAGGAACTTCAAAAAGGGCTCATTCGATTGAAAATAGAAAGGGCTGATGTCCTTTTTAATAGTCGAAAGTGATTGGAGGGAAACTAATTCCCCTCCCACGCCAACCCTCCCATTTGCCTTTATGTTTAAAAACTAAATGTTGCCTTAAGATTAAATCAAAATGCACTGTGTTAATGCTAATTCCCAATAAGGCATCTCAGCAGTATCCCTAGAACGACTGAGGGTATTATGTTCAAACTTTCGGGGCTATTTCTGCTCTTAAAATTTAACCAAATCAAAATAGCGTAAGTGTATCCAAGCTGTCAAAGGAAGTAAACAGATATTTTGCGAATCGTATCAAGTTTTCCATTTCAGGTCAACTAGAGGAGGTTAAAACTAAATTAAACACTACTATTTGTGTCCAGATTTTTAAAAGGGTGTATGTTGTTAAAAATTGCTGAAAATTTTTCTCCAGTACACAAATAGCAGGCCAAACTATAAATTCTTTAAAAAACGAAAAGATTTAAAGTATTATTTTCTTTTTCCCTGAAAACACTATGTCAATATAAAACGAACAGTAATTAATTAAAAAAAATTTTCCACAAAATAAGTTTTTCAAAGAAAAGTAAAGAAATCCATTAAACCAAAAATGAGCAAAAATAAAATCAAATAATCTATCAAGCGTGATACTACCACAAATCAGCATCGATTAATAAATGAAACCCAAAACGAACAGAAATTACAATAAATAACAGAGTCAAACTCAAAACGAGCAGAATTTAACATGAGTTGGGCTCAAAACCCTATGCTTTCCCAAGGCCAGAACATAATTTGCACTTTACTGAAAAAAATACAAATGCATTTGCATTGTCAGTTTAATATACATATACTGATATTTAGTAATCAAAATTTAAATATTATTTGATTTATTAAAGTTATAAAAGTAAAAACATTTATATTTTTTTAAGTTAAAAGAAAGACTATGCATGGGGGACGATTGAGACTTTATATTCAATGCTCCAACCGAGACTGAATAGAGGAGCTGGTTTAGACATCTTCAAAACTGAAATTGCTTGGTTATACATTTGATATATCCTATTCGAATTATGCCAACTGAATGTGCTACATATAGTTTCATTTGTCAAGGGGTCGTTGAGGACTGCCTAAAATTTTCCTCAGGACTTCCTTAACCCTTTCTTTTGCTAGATTCTAAGTCACAGCATTTAATTTTCCAGGTTACCTTATGCTGATTTCTGCAATAATTTTACTCATATTGAAATAATCCATGTAGACAGCGAAACCGCTCGAGATGAAGTCACACTTCAAGGACGTGCTCCTTGGGTTACAAGATTACATCAAGGAGCGTGGCAAAGAGGTGTCACAGCTGGAGGTTGCCGTAACAACCCTGATACTTTTCATATAAACCCTCAACTGAACTTGGTTTTGAGTGAGAATGAAGAAGTTATAATTTCATTGTGCCAACACAGTGTGCTTGAACCAAAAGTTATTGGATTCTCTGTGTATAAGCTTGAAAAGCCATCTAGTGAGCTAATAAGTAGATCGTTTTTCAAAAAGAACAAGTCTCTTTTGAATTCACAGTATACTAATAGCAGACAGGTATGAAAATTCTATTTTTACTCCTTTTGTGCTTTTGTTTATACTAATGTTATTCTCAACCAGAATTAGCATATAAAAGATAATTATTCTGATGGTCCAGTCACCTTGCATTGTAAATGTACCCATACATTACAATTGAAAAGTTAATACAGCTTTCGACTTGGGAAGGGATTTTATTTTCATGTTCGTGTTCATTTCCAGTACTGGAATATAATGCGTTTTTTTTTAGTAGAACTTATTACACAGTGGCGTAAGTTCACGAAAATAAGGGGTGGGGTAAAAATATGTTTTTCAAAATCTAGCAGAGGGGGGGGGCAAGTTTGACGGTTTTTAAATTTGTTCAATGGAAATACAAAAAAAGCATTATCAATGGAATTGGCCGAAAAAAGTTTTTTTTTCAAAATGTAGGGGGGATGGAAACATTCTAGGAAAGGTTACATGCCCTCTCCACTTGGTTCTACCGCTAGTTCCGTCTAGAATGGATACATAGTTAAATTTAGTGAACTAAATTAGAAATATTAGGAATTCCCATTTACGTTCTTAGTCGAAACGTCTTTAAAATCTTCTGTTTGGATTATCCTACCCCAAAGGCCAAAAGTTTAGATTTCATTTTCTTTTTCTTAGGAAGAAGATTCAACCTTTGGGAAAAAATACAGGATTCCACATTTTTTTGTAAATAGGAGCTTCAAAGCTCTACGATAGGGTTCTCTGATATGCTAAATCTAAGGTTGTGATTTTCACTAAGATCACATGACTCTTTGGGGGTGTTTCACCTATTTTTTGAAAATCAGGTGGATTTTCCTAGGCCCGTATCTTTTAATGGGTAGCTTTAACCTTGGTGAATTTTATACATTTGGAATCACCACAAAAGCCAATTTTTTATTTATTTACAGTTATCAATTTTTTTTAAAACTTTAGTCACTATTGATCCAAGTCGCCCGTTACTTACAGATCGTTACTACGAACTGTTCGATACTCCCTTATATTGAGAAATACCCTTTGTGTAACGTTACATGATTGTTTCTTAGCTGAGATTTACTTTATCAGTTCCATAGTTTGGTGATACCGTAGATTGTACTTAAATGACACGTTGTCTATCTAGGTAGCCACAAATGTAACTTTTGCTTGCGTCGTTTAATTTTAACACTTTCGATCAGCTTTTAAGGTCATTTACTCCTCTGTGCGGCGTGAATATTTGCCTAAAATATTGGATTTTTTCGCCACTGGTTTCATTATGTGCATCATTGCAGGTTAGTGCACGGTGCTGTTTTGAACAAGGGGGCTACTTACTAGTGCCAACAACTTTTGAGCCTGGCCAGGAATCAAGTTTCACATTACGAGTCTTCTCAGCAAAGCCCATTAAATTAAAGTAAGTCTTACAAGAATCATAATAGTGATTTAGAACTTCACTGCTCGACTATATCGACGATCATGAGATAGTATATGTAATATTTCTTTTACAGTTTGATTGGGGTTTATAAGTAATATGACCGTCATTGATTGACTCCAATAAAAGAAAAAAAAGAAAAAATCAGGCTATTGTCCCAGAACACCTAATTTTGTTATAAAAAAAACAAATATCGTAGCATGTCGCAGAAATTGTTTCTGATCCGTCGCGTTTTAACCTATCTAAAAGTAACATTATATGCTTCTTTTTGTTAAGGCTTCTAAGAAATGATATCCTTATTTTATTTGAAAGATTTATTGAAAATTCCGAATGACAAGGGACTATCATTGAGGTGCTGAGAAATTCACCTAATCTCACTTAAGACTCTGTGGGCCATATCAGTTACTTTTGGCAGGCCAGAGGACTACAGTATGCGCGTTCCTGACCTAGGTAGCTAATTTTTCGTCCATAATATCTCCATAAATACAAGAATGTTTCATTGGAACTTCACTGCTTTTCTCAAATAACGTTTGCATTAAAAGGAACCCTACAATTACTTTTGTTTTTATTGCTGTTCTTATATTTAATTTGACCAACATACTTTGTTGCCAGTTGTAACAACATCAACAAAATACTAACTAGACAGTGCGCTTGCGCACTGTTCATGCGCATGCGCATGTATTTCGGGCATTGGAAACTGTGCCAGAAATCCCAAATTATAACAAGAAGGATCGTGAAATGGTCTTTAATTGCATGAAAGTGATTGCATACCATAACTTTTAGCTAATCAGAGGTGTTTTCCACTAACGTAAAGTTATTGTAAGGGAAAGTGTTTTTCTACGCCTCTAGTCAAAACTTCACTGATAGCCAATGAAAACAAATCTTTTTCGAGTAAAGTCGGAATTTCACGTTATTGTTGGTTCAAGTTTAAGAAAGCTGGTCTAAATTGGAGACAGTTGCCTGAAATAGTGATACTAGGAGGCTACGCAAATGATACTGGTGGACCACTGATTCGTTACCCTGCCAATGGTACCTACAGGCTGTTCATTCCACATTTTTAGTTAATCTGAGGATGCCATTAAATATTATTTCGAGGACAATTATTTCGGCTAGGGTCACTAAAAAGACTTTGAGCTTAAAACGTCAATTTTATAAGATACCAAACAAAAAAATAGTTTTCCTCTATCCTTGCTTATAACAATGACCTGTTGTTTGAATAAGAATTTCAGCATCAAAAAAATTTTAACACGTTAATTTCTTAAGGTTTTAGCATCAACGACAATTTAGAATCATAATCCCAATTGCTCTGATCCAACTATTTCTGCCTGCGAAAACAGGAAAAAAAATCTACTTTGGAAAAAAAACACCTATAACTAAATAATTCTTACTACGGTGAGAACCAAAGCAACTAGAAAACGATTGGGACCATTTGTTTGACTGTGTTCAATCGGTTTAAATATCAGTTTGAAAAAATATCACTTAATTTTACAAGTTTCGGGGGATTTCTGCTAATTTTCGGATGCTTGTCAGAACGCAATCAGAGCAATTCATATGAAAATTACAGAAAATTATGTAGAACCCATAGATGTTTTGTAGCTGTTAATGCCTCATTTAAAAAATTTCTAAATTACCACTGTTTATTTTTTATGTGAAATAGCCATACGAGGTTGGATGATTTTTTTGAAGGATAGTGGGTAGAAACAGTTGAGAACCGGGAGGGGGGGAGCGTTCCTAAGTTTAGCACTGTCTAATCTATATGGTTGTAATGTTTTTCCATGACTCACATAACTCAATACTGGGCCGACTAAATGTTCACCACGAAGTTATTTAATTCCACAAAGGCAAAATATGATCTAGTTAAATATTGGAATGTAATCAGTCTTACGGTATTTTACTCCAGTTTTTCAAACTTTTTTTAGGCTGATTGATTTGATCCCGAAAATGTTGCGGCCAGTATTATTAAAAGCAACGAGTTCATGTGAATCGAAAGGAGTTAATCAATACGAATCAGTTTTTTTACAACTTGCTGATGAGCACCGATCTGTCAGCTGTTTTGAGCTACATGAGCTTCTTGAAGCTTGTTTACCCAACGGTAAGCATAGTACTGAATTGCAGTTGCTTGAATTGTCCCTTCATTAAAAAAGATGATTTGTTTAGATTACTGTAAAAGGATAAAGATCGAAGTAAAAAAGTGATCGAGAAAAGATGAAATGATCGTGACATAAAAAAAGAGATCGTGAAGAAAAATGATCTTGACATAGAAACAGAAAATAGAACATTAAAACACAGATTATGTTCAAATAAAGTGTATGGGATACTTAAGGCTTTTATCGTATTATGTTCTATTTTATTTGTGTTTATCGTATTTTATTCATATGGAATATAACTTATGTTTATGCAAATAATGATTAAACAAATACAATCCAGAACATATATTTTACAGTTTGAATAAACAGGACATCCTTTAGATCATAACTGTAGCCTCTTTAGTATAAAGCTTTGAAACAAACTTCAGTGCATATCTCAAAATCCCTCCGAAGTTGGCCTTCATTGTGTGACTATATAGAAATGGAAGTGAATAATCAAGTCACTCTTAAAAAAAAGAAATTACCTCAAATAAAAGTAGCATCATCGGCCCCTCAGACCACCTTATAGGCTAGAATGGCGTTTATGCTCTATCGAAAGAAAAATAATAATTGAAATCATTTTCTTTTTTCATTGTAATGTAGATAACTTAAATACTGCTTTAATTTCCAAGAATTCTCTTTTATTAATATTATTGAAACAATCACTTTATTTTCATTAGTCTAATATGTAAGAAATTTTCAGCAGTGTTTTCTCCCTTTTAGAATTTGTCCTATGAAATGAATAGAAAATCAGTTGGCGATTCATTTATTGATTAACCAGTCGAACGATCATTTCAGCAAACTGCTTCAAAAGGAGACTGCTTCAAATTTTACAATTGGTATAATAAAAGTTTTATCTAGGCTTTTATTAAGAATAACAACCCAAGCAATGGTACAGAAAAATTAAAGAAATATGTGGAAAAAGTCCTTCCGAAATTGATTTTCATCTCCCTGAACCGCCTAATAAGACTGCCAACGATCTGAACTTGTACCTTGCTTCCATCGTGCAAAGTCTCCCCCCTTTCACTGGCTCAAGTCCAACTATTCCTCCCAATACTTCCTTCCCCTTTATTTCGCCCTCTGATGTTATAAATAAAATTCTTAAGCTTAGTATTTGTCCCTTGGACATCCCAGTTGACTTAATTAAAGCCTTTTCGGACAAAATTGCTGAGCCTTTATCAAATATTTTCAACCACATCACAAAATTTGGTAAATTCCCAAGTTGCTGGGAACAAGGTTTTATAACACCTGTCCCTAAAAAATGCGGCAGTCTGACTTTCGCCAACATTCGCCCCATTACGCTCACTTCTGTTTTTTCCAAACTTTATGAAGGTTTCCTCTGTGACTGGCTTAAGGATAAAATTTGTCCGCGTATTGACACCCGGCAGTTTGGTAACTTAAAGAAAACTTCACTTCGCATACCATCGTAAGTAGCCTTGATAAACCAAATGTCTGGCTGAACCTTGTCTTAGTTGATTTCCAAAAAGCTTTTGACCTGGTTGACCACACCACCGTAATTCGTTCACTACTGGTTAACTTTAAACTTGATCCTCTGTTAGTAAATATTGTTATATCGTTTCTTTCAAATAGATCCCAAGTTGTTAAATACAAAAATATTTTCTCTAACCCCCCTCCCTATATACTGTGGAATTCCTCAAGGAACCTTATTGGGACCACTTTTATTTCTAGTCATGATTAACGATATTGGTAAGGACTTCCCCCAAAGGTGGAAATACGTGGATGACTTGTCGATCCTCGAAGTATGTCACAGGAATATTAAAAGTGACCCCCTTGAAATTCTAACCCACATTTCGGATGAAGCTAAGAACCTAAATATGAAAGTAAATTCGACTAAATCAAATATAATGACGATAAATTTCTTGAAATCTATTCCCGCCTTCCTTGACCCTATCCCCCAGATATTTCTGTGTCTTCCTTTAAATTACTTGGGGTTACAATTTCCTCTAATTTAAAGTGGGATATCCACGTGAAAGATATTGTCCGTAGAGCTAATGCGTCCATGTCTCTCCTTAAGCTCTTGAATAAATTTGACGTCCCCCCATCCCATTCTTTAAGGATTTATACTTCCTTTGTCCGCCCGCATCTCGAATATGCTTGTCCAGTTTGGCATCCTGGCATCTCCCGTAATGAATCAGATAAAATTGAATCTATTCAAAAAAGAGCCCTAAGAATAATTTTTAAAGAAACTTTTGTACCATATTCACTCCTTCTAAAAAAGGCCAAGCTGGAAACTCTTGAGCACAGGAGAGGAACGCTTTGCCTCCGTTTTGCAAAAAATGCAGTAATAAACCCTCGCACGGAAAACATTTTTCCCAAAAGACACTCCCCATCCAGACACCGCCTGCCACGTACTGTTTCTGAACCCATCCCTATCTTGTCCCCCATCCGTTGTTTAACCTCCAGATATGAAAAAACCTTTGTCCCTTTCATTACTGATCAAATAAACTACTAGTTTTTTTCTTTTTTTGTACTGGTGATACCCATGCTGGTGTCCGTTTGGCTCTTCCGTTCCCTCCCCTTTTTATATACTCTCTTTTAAACCTTTTTAACACTATTTTATCTCAATTTTTTTTTGGTTTTGTTTTAATTTGTGCCTTTTTAACTTTCTTACATTTGACACTTTTTGTTTTTTAGACAAATGAATGGCTTTGCCTTTCTGATATTGTTGTTTTTGGCATTGTTTAGCCAGTTTTTTAGTTGTTGTGCTATTTCTATGTCTTTTTTATTATATGACCCCGAAATGCGAATTCGGCCCTTCGGGGCTTGTGATAGTCATTTTTTGAAATAAATATCTTATCTCATATCTTATCTGAATGAATGGATTCAAATTGGTAAATGTGGACGAAAAAAGTGTCAAATTTAAGAAAAATAGATTTCAAGTCATAAATATTTTATAGTAGGAAATTGCTCGTTTCTTTCCTGTAAATTCGAATGGTATTGTTATTTTCTTGTTTTGATGCCATGGCAAAAAGAAAACAAAAAAAATCACATAGTGTCCAGAATGTATATTGTTTTCAATGAGGTTTCAATTATAGTAGAAAAACAGATCGTGCCACAGTAAAGGGTTGATTCCTCCATTTTATGCTGCAAAATATGATTTCTGGGCTGAATGTGCCCAAAATGCTGTTGAGTGATATTCTGAGATGGCTATTTAGTTTAGAACTATTGAAAATCTATTTGCATAGCTTCTTTGTTTCAGAGGCCACGTTACTAATAACGGTTATACAATCACACAGTTCGTGGTAACGAACTGTAAGTAAGGAGTGACCCGGCTCAATGGTAACCGAAACTCTAGAAAACGGTATTTGGATACAAATATATACACCAAAAGAATCAGATTTTAATGCTGATTTCAAATATACAAGTTTCATCAAGTTTAGTCCTATGCATCAAAGTTACGGGAGAAAATTTGGCTGATTTTCGAAAAAAGGGGAAAGACCCCCTAAAAGTTATAGAACCTTAATGAAAATCACACTAATGTGCAAATTAATAAGTAAATTAATATGCAAATTTTATTTTAATTATTTATGTACGGGGAGCCAAGATCAAAACCTGCATTTATTCAAAAACGTTCAAAAATTAAATAAAAAAACAAGTTTTTTTAAACAGAAAGTAAGGAACGACGTTAAAACTTGAAACGAACAGAAATTATTCCTTATATGAAAGGGGCTGTCCCCTCCTCAAGGCCTCGCTCTTTACGCTAAAGTTTGACTTTCTCACAACTCTAGTTTTTTAAACATTAAAAAACTTTGGCGTAAAGAGTGAGGCGTTGAGGAGGGGAGATGGGGAGAGCCCCTTTCATATAAGGAATAATTTCTTTTCGTTTTAAGTTCTAACGTCGTTCCTTACTTTCAGTTAAAAGAAGCTTGTTTTTTTTTATTTAATACTGGGCAGAAACGGGAATTTTTACGCCCCAATTTTCCAACTATTGTCAGATATCACTTTAATCATTATAGATGGAGATTTCCAACCCAACCTTCATTCCTGTGGACAATATATTTAAAATAGGTGTGGAATATGGATTGCCGGAGGATTCTAGCTCCCCTCTTACCACCGAAATAATTTTAATTTCAAGTAACAAGTCCCATTTATACGCTTAACCGGGTAGAAACATAGGGCGTCGATGGTGTCCAATAGGAACAAGATTCGTCCGTGGACTTCCCTCCTTCTAAAAGCCCTAATAGCAGAGCCCGGAAAAGCATTTTTGGGCTTTTTCCTCTCATATTTAGGCAGTGCCGGTCATATTCAGATAAAACTTAATATATCATTAAGAAACTAATATTAAGTGATTGTTGTCTACTGTATGTTGAAACTGTAGGATAAAGTTAAGAGGGTAACTCTACTTAGGCAGGGTTACCTACTTAGGATTGGTTATTTTGTGTCAGTTTTAAGTTGTGACGTTTTTCTTAAATTTTATGATTCGATTAAAACCATAAGAATTGTGCTAGACTTTTATCTATTTAGCGAACGTACGTTGATACATAGGATTCATAGACGTTGATACATAGGATTTCATGCCTAGAATATGTCCATAGTATCAAATACGTCTATGTCTTTTAACTTTGTTGGTGACCAATCTAATTCAGCCATTCTTTAGCTTTCTGTTGTTACCTTAGTCATATCGTCTATGTCATTAGAATTCTATTTATGTTTTAAGATAATGTTTTAAAGCTAGTGAAGGTCAGCAATTAACTTATTCCGTATTTTGGTTGCATAATCTTGTAATTTTTTTTCAGATTATATTAAGAGCTGCGCTACCATTGAAGTATGTCGTCAGATCGTAATGGCATTGGGTGTATCCTTTTTTTCCACTTTATAGTTAGTTGCAACCTAACATGGTTGTGTTTACATATTTTATTTTTGGAGGGGGAGGGGTCGTCGTAAAGAAGCAGATATGTGTGGTGACATGGAAAAAGTAAGCGAGAGGAATTTTTTTAAGTTGTGTTTGGATTTATTGAAGCTACATTTTTGTTTTGTTTTTGAAGCTCATTTGTAAAAAAAGGACATCCTTTCTTATTGAATTCTGGTTGGGACTCATAGAGGCAAGCTACATGTTTTCTCCTTTGAAAGTTTAAAACGCACTAATTTCATTTCTATTTTTACGATTCAGGAGAGTGACTTTCTTTGTTTAGCTTTGAAATTTCTTTGCCTATGGCAATTAAGCCGAAATAATTTCACTAAAAAAAAGAAGATTAATTATCAGATTAAAGCCAAAATTAAAATTTTAATCTTAAAATGGAATACGATTGGTGATAATAGACCAGTTGTCCTTTAGTCTAAGATTTTCGTCTACAATTAATATAACCACTGTACTGAAAATGTGACGGGCACCGTATACGCATTTCTTTGGTGTGTTTGTTCTTTTTCTTAAAGCCAAATCAGGTTCTTTTCTTGAAGACCCTGACATCTCATTACTAATTTGGGTATGACGTCACGTCAGATGGCACTAGTAAATGTCACGGTCAAAATTCCAAAAAAAATCCCGTATAAAGAGACTTTTCATTCAATAAGCCATTGCTCAGCTTACTATGGAAGATGTCTGAAACAATAGGCAAAAGTAGTTTCAATTTTTGGAGGGTATGTGTGCATCGTATGTATTAACCTTAGTCACGAGTTTCTTTTATTTTTACTAAAATTCATGTAGTGACAACAGCTATTTGTGGCAAAAAAATTCAAAAGCATCAGAATAGGGTTTAGTTTAGTTTGTTTCTTGGTGTATTCAAAACTTGGTTTGGGGGAGGAGGTCCCTTTTACCTCTGAAGCTTTCATTTAAATAATTTGTCGTAAAATAAGAAATTTAATTGCAAGCAAGCTTTCCTTAGTGTATAACGTACTTTTTTGTAACATAGATCCTAGGAGGGCAGGTCAAATGGCAACCTCCTTCTCTTCTCTCCCTATTCTTGACGTCCGCGCTAAGATTCATGTTAATGCTTTCAAAATTCATTTTTTTTTGGTACATAGTCTTAAATAACTAAATAATTCAACAAGTGAAGATTATTGAACCTTTAAGTTTCAGTTATGATTTCATAAGACTAGTAAGCAATTGTAATACCAGTTGCTGTGAAAAATTAATACTCGCCCAACAAAAGCTGAGAATGATAAACCAAAATAGGCCCAACTAAGTTTGGTTCACTGCTGCTTTGAAGGAAGATAAGAATTCTTTGTTTCTTTATTAGGGCACGCCAATGGCTGCTAAAATGTATCTGTCTATCCGTGAAACAAAAGTTATTTGCATGAATACACTGAAAATTATTTAGTTTAAGGAACAATGTTGGAATGTTAGTATCCCGAAAATGTTTAAAGTGGGTGCGGTAGCACTGAGCCATTCTTCTTATGTTCGTGAAACTTTTGCTCCTAAATAATTTATGAAATTCATTTTTATGGTCTGGGTAAATTTGAAAATGATTAAAATGGCATTTCGGACAATCGAAATGTTATATCAGTGCAATTGTTTCAAGGTACTAAATCTGAACTCGAGGAACTTGCTTAAAGAAAAATCCTTAACTACCCAACTCTAGACTTCTGGATACGGAAGATTAAAGCTGTCTGAATTCCGAGATTTTATGTGCAGTCTAAAACAGTGGCAAATCTCGTTTAAGGCACATAGTAAAGAGAAAACTGGTATCTTGAGAGCAGAAAGACTACGGGATGCACTGTATGACACAGGTAAGATCATGCTCAACGCAATAGCGTTGATTCAGTAAAGAAGTTTTGCCACCCATGTATTTTTTTTCTCCCTCATTGTACATAATATCATACTTTAAATGTTTTTCAATGCCACCCTCTACCCACAACAAAGAAATGGAGGAACAGAGGGCTAGCTTGGAAAGAATCGTATTGGAGCTGACCCTTCACTGTTATAGGTCCCCCTTGTTAAGGGCCGACATGTTTCTAAAAGGTAGGAAAAGGGCTTCTAAACAGTATGGGGTGACCTTAAATGATTGTTTTTTTTTTACCATTATTGATTATAAAATGAGCCATGGCTCCTATACATAAGCCTGCGTAAAGGAGATGCTAGTGTTGAGTTCTTCTGATTATAAACATTATATAGATAATGTTGAAGTGTCGGTTACATAACGGATATTTCAATGTCGGTTTCATATGTCGGTTACATTTACATTTTCTGAGGTTTGACCCCTCCTCCCTATGTTGAACCTCTAGATAAGATTTCGCTCATTCATTTTCAATTCACTGTCATTGTAAAAATTGTAGTGCACAAGCAAATTTACTGTTTCCAATTCCTCAAGACCCCTTCAGGACAACTACTCAGCCAGAAGGAGGGGATGCGAATAGTATAATTTGGAAGAAGTACAGAGCAATTTCGTTTCGCTGAATCAGAAAATTGTTGTGTCAGGTGAATCAAACTCTTAGGAATGGGTCACATCTCAAATAAGTGATTGCGAAGTCGTTCTTTCAATTGGTTATTCTGTATATGAAAGGGGCTGTTCCCTGCTCAACGCCCCACTCTTTACGCTGAAGTTTGACTCTTTGTCACAACTCTGCTTTATAAAACAATTAAATACTTTAACCTAAAGAGCGGGGCGTTGAGCTGGGAACAACCCCTTTCACATACGGAATAATCTCTGTTCGTTTTAAGTTTTAATGTTTCTCCTTACTTTCAGTTAAGAAAACTTGTTTCGTTATTTAATTTCTGAACGTTTTTGAATTAATGCAGTTTTTGAATTTGGTTCACAGTACATGAATAGTTAAAACGAAATTTGCATATCAACTTTACTTTTTTTTTTTAAATAATAATAACCTTATAAGTTTATAGGTTAATAAGTTCTTAGGTTAATAATAACCTAAGTTTGATTTTTGTTTCAGTTGCTTAAGAATGACTCCTGAATCACAAAGGTTGTTTAATTAGAATAATAACGTATTTTAAAAGTTAAAAAAGAAACTTTAGCGTAAGAGCGAGCTATTGAGGAGAGGCAACCCATCTCATATACGTAATATTTTCTGTTCCTGTTAAGTTTTAATGTTGCTTCTCACTTTCAG
The DNA here is from genome assembly GCA_027921565.1 of Artemia sinica. NCBI lineage: Eukaryota > Metazoa > Arthropoda > Branchiopoda > Anostraca > Artemiidae > Artemia > Artemia sinica. The sequence continues at coordinate 36,199,524 of CM051265.1, forward strand.
TTGAAAAAACTTGTTTTTATTTAATTGCTGATTGTTTTTTAAATAATGTACAGAAATCCAGATCCCCCTTCTTGGAATATTCCCTTACCCCACGAGAAATATAATCCATGGAAAGATTCTCCCAAGTAACTTAAATTAACGATATTTGCGGAAGTAATTTTGTAAGGAATAGTCACAAGTTGAGCAATTCTCAAATCACTGAGATGAATGAAAGAAAAAATATTTAAAAGATATAATTTGTGTTTGTTTTAAGTTTTAATGTTATTCCTTACTTTCAGTAGGAAAAAATTTGTTTTTTATTTAATAACAACCACAAGCCGAAGACATACAATATATTTGGTTTATTATCACATAAAAATCATAGTTATGAAGCTTCTTAAGATAAAATTAAATGCTAAGATTGGCCGGAAAATAACACAAACAAATTATTACTTATATCGGCCATTATTTAAAAAATTCGAACTTTAGCATAAAGAGCGAGGTATTGACGAGGGCGAGGGTTAAGTTCCTCATATAGGTGATAACGGGGCTCTCCTCCTCGTCAGTACCTCGCTCTTTACGCTAAAGTTCAAATTTTGTTCCAATTCTTTAAGAGTGACCCCTGAACCACAAAGGCCGTTTTTAATTAGAATAAAGCGCTTTTTTGAAATTATTAAAAATACTTTAGCGTAAGGAGCGAGGTATTGAAGAGGGGACGAAACCCCTCATCTACTTAATAATTTCTGTTCGTTTTAAGTTCTAATGTTACTCCTTACTTTCAGTTCAAAAAAAACTTGTTTTTTATTTAATTTCTGATTGATTTTTAAATATAAAAACATAAAACATAAAAATCCATCTATTTCGATGTATCTATTTATTTTAAAATTCTGTTTTTTAGAGTTTCGGTTACTATTGAGCCGGTTCGCTTCTTACTTACAGTTCATTACCACAAACTGTTTGAAAGGAATGGGTTACATCTCAAACAAGTGATTGAGAAGGCGTTTTTTCAGTTGAAAGGAATGGTTTACATCTCAAATAAGTGATTGAGAAGGCGCTCTTAATTCCACCCTTTCCCTTTTCGTAAGTTTTGAAAGCTTATACGGAGACCTTTCTTGACTTCAAAAACAAGCTTGACTTAATGTGATTTAATGTCTGCTTCTCATGCCTTGTATCCCGACAAGGGGCTCTCAGGATTTGAGTGTTCGATTTATTATTTTTCTTTTTAATTTTGGACCCATTTTAACAGAATCCTGCGTGCATTCTAAGAAGGAAAGTAAAGATGCCTTGGAGACGGAAAACATGCTCCCCAAACCTCGTTAAACTTTAAATCTATTTCTAAAGTTTTCATTCACGTTGTTAACAAGTTTTCGAGTTTGCAAAATGCCACTGTTCTCTATTTTTGCATATAATCCATGTCCGAGCCATCTGCTTTTCTAGAAGTATTTTTAGGAAAAGGGTTATTTAAGACATGCCAGAATAAGCCATTTGAAAAACTTTAAAGCAGTTACGAAAGAAAAATAATTTTTTTACATTTAAGTTGAAAAAGGCCATGATTTATGATCTTTAAAGGTAATAGAATTCCACCACTGAATTCCAAACGAAGAAAGAGAGAGAGAGTGGGATAACGAAAGAGAGATGAAGATAAAGAGAGAGTGCGAGAGAGAGCGAAATTGACTTTGAAGTGATCTATTTATCTTTCAGTCCCAACAAGGAAAAAAAGGTAGAGGGTTCCCATGAAACATGTTTCCATTTACAATAAATGAGTCGTGAGTTAAATAATTGTTTGCTCAGCCGTCAGTTCGATCTTTAATAGCTGTCCAACAATTTTTCCACGTGAATTAAACTTTTTAACTAGTCATGTAGCCATCTAAAAAAGCAACCTTTTAGTCACGTTGTGTGCAGACTTTTCTATGATTAAATAAAAAAACAAGTTTTTTCAACTGAAAGAAAGGAGCAACATTAAACCTTCAAACGAGCAAAAATTATTCCGTTTCGTGAAAGGGGCTAACCCCTCCTCAATTCCTCGCTCTTTTCCCTAAAGTTTTAATCTTTGTCAAAACTCTGCTTTTTTAAGTAATAAAATACTTGAGTGTAAAGAGTGAGGTATTGTGGAGGGGGCAGTCCCTTTCATGTAACGGAATAATTTCTGCTTGTTTTAAGTTTTATTTTTTCTCCTTATTTTCAGTCGAATTTTTTTTTTTTTTTTTTTTTTTTTTTTTTTTTTCTTTTTTTTTTTTTTTTTTTTAATTTCTGATTATTTTTCAAAAAGTGCCAGGAAAACCCCTCCCTCTGGTTTAAATTTTCTCCTGAAAAGTTCCCCAACAAATGTTTCTTCCTATTGTAAACTCTTCCCATCTAAAATCCCCTCTCTTGCAAAATCCCACCCCGAAATCGCTCAAATTTTGGCGATTAATCATGATTTTTCGGCATAGTAGGAAAAACAGCATTGGTTAAGAATTACCACAATCGGCCTTAACAAAGACATGCCCTTCACGTTATCACATAGAAGGCAAAAAACTATGATATAAAAAAAAAAGAAAAAAAAACACACACCCTATACTGATACGCTCGATACCACTTACCGCCCTTTCCCAAGGGATCATACTACTACTACTACTAACAACTCACCGCAGCACCAAGCCGCCTGAGGCCAACACAGCTACGCACGCTCCTCCTCCCCCCAATCTATTCAAAGCCTCCCTTTTTTACACCCGCCCACGAAGTTCCCATTTCCTTTAAATCTTTCTTTATGACGTCCTCCCACCCCAGACGGGGACGACCTGCTTTCCGTTTAGCCCTAGATGGTTGGCCGAAAAGGACAATCTTCGGCAATCTGTCATCCTTCATCCGCACAACGTGCCCTAGCCACCTCAACCTTTCTTTCATTATAGCCTTAGAGAGCGGTATTAAACCACATTTTTTGTATAGCCTATTGTTTGAAATACGGTCAGTCAGCCGGGTACCCAGAACAATCCTTAAGCAATTTCTCTAGAAAACATCTAGCAAATCTTCATCCGCTTTTCGGAGCGTCCATGCTTCAGAGCCATATTTGACCACTGTCATCACTGTAGCTTCTAATATTCTAATCTTGGTTTGCAGACTTATCTTCCTATTCTTCCAGACTTTTTTTAACTGTGAAAAAACACCCTGAGCCTTGGCTATTCTATATTTAACATCTTCACTGCTCCCACCATCTTTACTAATTATACTACCAAGGTAAGTGAAGCTGCCCATCTGATCAATCTTTTCATTACCCAACGTCACCTTTCCATCTTCACTTATTCCTAGACTTAGTCACTTAGTCTTCCTAACATTAATTTTCAAACCAATTCTAGCACCTTGAACTTGCAAAACCTCTAAAACTTCATCAAAGCCATTGTTATTGGAGCTTCTGGTGACTTTTTTTGGGAGGGGGGGGAGAGGGGATAGCTCTCCTCCAATCTTTTTATTCACTTTAAAAAGGCACTAAAACTTTTGATTCCAATTCAAATGAGCCCTTTCCCAATATTCTAGGACCATTAGTTCGATCCGATCACTCCTAGGAAAAACATCCAAAAAACAAATAAACGCGTATTCTTTCTTTTGGCAAGAATGTAAATTTCCGCGTTTTTGAAGCTGGGAGCTTGAAACCTCTACAGCAGTGTTCTCTGATGCGCTGAATTTGAGGGTATGATTTTTATTAGAATTCTTTGACTTTTAGGGGGTGTTTTCCTCCTTTTTGAAAATTAGGTACATTTTCTCAGGCTCGTAGCCTTTGATTGGTAAAATTAAGCTTGATAAGCCTTATATATTTGGAATCAGTTTAATAGGCCGATTCTTTTGATATGGCTAATGATGTCAAAATTCCGTGTCTTAGAGTTTCGGTTACTATTGATCCGTTTCTCTCCTTACTCGCAGTCGTTATCACGAATTGTTTGACAATCTCTTACTTCGTTCTTAAGCTTCCCTTGGATCTTTTCTGTATAAACCGTGCAAGTTGGCACATTTTACTCCGGCAGCCGCTTAATTGAGCAATTGAAATCTTCTATATTGTTTTTTTTTTTTTTATTTATGGTAACGCTATCAGCCGGTCTCTGCAATTTTTCTTCTATCTTACCCGCGCTTGCATGTAAAAATTAAAGAATGCTGGCCTCAGTCAAAATTTTCTCAAGCTCTTTGACTTCAGTGCCTAGGGAGACTGACCATCTTAATTTAGTTTACTTTCTGCGTCTAAAAAACTATTATTTATTTGGATCTTCCTTTCTAGGTTATCAAGTCAACACAGAAATTCTTTCTGCATTAGCAATGAAATATATGCGAAAAGATGGCACCCTCCGATTTGGGGACTATGTTTCCATTATCCTTCTGCTATCGTCAAGCTTTAGTAAGTTTTTTTGTAAATTTTTCATTTAATAAGTCCTGTTTTAAGTCATTTGTCACAATTACAATTGACTTCTTAGCATAAATGTTAGCTGCTAACATTCAGGGATGAATTTCTAAAATTTCTTTTTTATCAGGGTCTTTTGGTATTTCTTTTTTTTTAAGGTTTAGTTAAACGCTCTCTTCTCTTAGCACCGTAGTGTTTTCTTTGACTAGATTCCAGGTTTGGTCAAAACCAACTCTGGGATCTAAAGCTATAAGGGCTTGTGCATTGTCGAATTTGAAGTTTGCTTGGATTTTTCTAGAACTTGGCTTTGCAAGTAACCTTTCATTTTCCAGCATAGGTGCTTTTCGCCCGGTAAACATATTGCTGTCATATCTCATTTCACAAATTTTCCTTCTCTTGACAATTGTTATCGTTTATAGAATCAGCGGAAAAGCAAATGTTTAAGGTGTTCACAGATATGACTACTACGACCCCTAAGACCAAGGGGGTGTTTTAATAAATTAATATTTTTAGTTAGGTATATTTTAATAATGAATGCTCAATTATGAGCATTCAAGTTACAAAACATTTGGAGATATCGAAATATGGTAAGTTTATATAAAAAAAATTATGTTTTTCTTCGGTATCTTGGTACATGTTAATGTACTGGTAAATGTATGGTAAATGGTAAATGTACATCCTGATAAATGTGAAAAATCTATTGAAGAAACATGAAGATGGTTGTATTATGACCCTGAATATAAAATAAATACAATTGAATAAATAAACCTAAAAGGTGTCACAGTTTTTCGTGGGATAGTCTCGTTGACTGTATATTCCCTGGCCCACGGTTTGGTCCTTGTTTCCACTATTTGTTCTGATTTTATTGGTGATTTAACTGAAACGAATCCCATCTATTGGCAAATATGGCTAATGGCCTAAAGAAACCAAAGCATGCCATCCTGAGGAGACTGTGACTATAAATATATTCAGTAAACCTGTACAAGATTAAAAACAACTGTTCAACATATAAAGTAAATCTTCGTGCAAATTTAGCTAAGTTTCATTTATACTGACTCTATATTTACTGAGATAAATTTATTCCAGTGGCATTTGAGAAAAGAGACCCTCTTCAGAATGGAGCTGTTAAGCTGTCGCTTTCCGAGGTACGTATGTTAACTGTTTTTTTTACGATGTCTATTCGTTTTAAAATGCTCATGGTAGTTAACACAAGCACGGAATGACCTTTGTCAGTGCTGTCCAAAACTCCTTAAAGATGGATGTCTAGTAACAGTACATACGTAAAGGCATTAGCTTTTAACATTGACTAATTTTTTTAAAATGTAGTTTTTTTCACCTGAAAGTAAAAACAATATTAAAACTTAAAACGAACAGAAATTATTCCGTATATGAGGGGCTGCTTTTATCCTCAATGCCTTGCTCTTTACGCTATAGTTTCTTAGTAATTTAAAAAAACTGCTTATATCAATTAAATGGTCCTTGTGTTTCAAGAACCGTTCTTAAAAAATTAGGACAAAAGTCAAACTTTACTCTAAAGAGCAAGGTATTGAGGAGGGGGCGTCCCCCTCACATACGGAAAAGTTTCTGTTCATTTTAAGTTTCAATATTGCCCCTTACTTTCAGTTAATTTTTTTTCTGATTGTTTTTCAAGGAATGCCCGAATTTAAAATACCTCCGGAAAAATTCCCCCCCCCCCCAGACAATTCCCCCCCCCCTCTCGGAACACTTTCTGCGGTCAATTCTGCCTGGTAAATTCTCTTTAGCCTATTTTATTTGAAAAAAGGCTCGTTTTTATTTAATTTCTGATGGTTTTTCAAACCATGCCGGAAATCTCCCCCTCTGTGGACATTTCTCCCTCTCCCAGAGAAAAATCCCCCAGAAAATTTAACCCTGCTGAAAATTTCCCCTTGACAATCCTCCGGGAACATCCCCACATGTAGCATTAAGATAGTAAAGAGAAAGTAAGACAAAAAAAATCGTATAGGAATTCTGGCAAAGTTCCCCCGTGCAAAATTTACCATGGAATGTTTACCCCCGGAAAATTCCATCCCCATAGAAAATTCTCCCCGTGGAAATCCCCCCTCCCCCGAAGTATATCTGTATACTTTCCAGTAACAAATATTATATATAAATAAGGGGCAAATTTCATAACTTACACCCCTTTCCTCAGTGGTCTGGGGGATCATATCATCCCCAGAGGCATAGTTGTTGGGCCTTTCAACTATGTTGAACAGAATGGATGTCTCAAAATTTTGATCTTAACAGCTTTTGGCGAAAAGGGCGTAGGAGGGGGGCCAGTGCCACTCCAATATTTTTGGTTATTTTAAAAAAAACACTAGAAATTTTAATTTCCGTTCAAATGAGCCAACTCCAGATCTTCTAGGAACATTAGCACGATAGTCAAAGACCAAAGAACAGGAGGGTCGTTTCCCTCCTGTTTTGAAAATTAGGTACATTTTCTCAGGCTCGCAGCCTTTGATTGGTAAAATTAAACTTGATAAGTCTTATATATTCGGAATCAGTTTAATAGGCTGATTCTTTTGATATGGCTAATGATGTCAAGATTCCGTGTCTTAGAGTTTCGGTTACTATTGATCCGTTTCGCTCCTTACTTGCAGTCGTTACCACGAATTGTTTGATATTCTCCCACTTTGCTCATAACTTTAATTGGATCTTTTCTGTATAAACCGTGCCAGTTTGCACATTTTACCGCGGCAGCCGCTTAATTGAGCAATCGAAACCTTTTATATAGTTCTTTTTTTTTATTTATGGTAGCGCTATCAGCCGGTCTCTGCAATTTTTCTTCTATCATACCCGCGCTTGCATGTAAAAATTAAAGAATGTTGGCCTCAGACAAAATTTTCTTAGGCTCTTTAACTTCAGTGCCTAGGGTAATTCAGGCTCTTTGACTTCAGTAACACTATTTAGGCCTAGTAGTGTAATTCACTTAATTAATGCAAATTTGCGTTAATTAAACTTGCTCCTAACGCAAGTTTATCGGATCAACCTATCTTGCCCCATCCCCCAGAAAAAAATCCTGGATCCGCCCCTGATTTCAATTCAAGGTACCCCAGAACAATTTCCCAAATATTTCAAGGCCGTATATTCTAAAATACAAAATCTGTACTTCTCACGAGAGGTATGGTTGCTGATCCGTCGTTTTTTTTTTACATAGAATGATTACATCAAACCAGTTGCTATATTATAAATGGGAGTCGGAAATGTTGTATATATTGTCTGATCTGAAGTTTAAATTCCTAGTACCCTTTTCAAGTAACAAATACTATCGTGCCACAAGGAAATGCTCGTTTCTGCCGTTTTGTGCCGTTTATCTCTAATTGTTCCTGACAGGGACCAAAATGTTATTTAGTGAAAAGTGTGAGACAGTCAATCGGTTTAGAACTATTAAAAAGCTGTTTACATAGTCTCCCAGTATCAGCGACCATACTGCCACTTGCCAGCCCCTTCAACTCTAAACAAGGCAGAATATACACTAGAGCTCATTGCCACACAGTGTCCTATAATGAAACACCATCTAGAGTGGAAGAGGTCTTCGGGGGGGGGGGGTCTTAAGCATAAAAAGTATATTTTTGTGGTGCAATGTTTCCAAATTTTCGTGAGAGATCCTTCAGATTAGTATGAAGGAGGGAATTACCACCAATCTATCTTTATTTGAAGTAATATATTTTGACTAAGCACGCAATGTGGGTACTGAGGGGGACAGACCCCCTCTTACTATAGAAATATTTTGAGAATGAAATAAAGAACACATTTATATGATTACTTGCACAGGGGTGAAAGGGTGAGGGGAAGGTAGCATCTCGCAGGAGGAAGATTTTTTCGATGATTACCAACCTACTTTCTGGATTAAGTCGAAATCTAAGATCTAAAAAAAGTTATTTTGGGGAGTTTTGCTCACCCCCTCTTAATTTTCAGGGGCAGCTACCCTTTTAGGAAAATTGCTGTGCTAAAGTGTAAATTGTTGTGCAAAAATTTAACTTTTTGTCGTACAAAAATGTCACAGAGTAGGGGTTTGACGGGAGAGGTATTTTCTTACCTTGTGTTTAGGGTAACCCTAACTATAATGCTTAAAAAAATGGTTAGAAATTGAGTAAACAAAACATGACTATTTCTCAAGTGGAAGCAAAGAGCATTTTTGGTGTCACAAATAGAGGTATTTCTGCACATAAGGACTGTCGCATTTAGTTTGTATATAAATGGAGTGTGCTATATTTATCTACAATTTAACCTTATTTTACCGTAATGCTTATTATTTCCTTCTTTCTATTTGATTCTCTACCAATAGATAACACAAAAAACAAAAATTCATGCTGAAATAACTCCTATTGAAGTTTCCAGGAATTTCCCACAAATTTTAGATCATTTGAAACATTTTCTAAACAAGTTTTCAACAACAAATCACTTGTTTGATCATACAAGCATCAACAATCGAATATCGAGAGAATAGTAATTTATAAGGTTGTCTAGACCTAGAGATTTGTGATTTGATCTTTCAGTGCATGAAACCTAATGTATGGAATCTATAGAGACGCCAAGGCCTATCTATTTGTCTTAACGAAACGCCTGTAAGGTGACTCACACTTATTCTAAATGCCCATTTTTATAACTTCTTGGAATCTCTTTGTTCCCAGAAATACGAATGTATCTGGCCTAATAAGTCCTAGACACTTTTCGTATTATGGCTAACTTATTGTTACACATAGTATGACTTTTACGAGAATTTTTCATAGCAAATAATTGAATTAATCAGAGGTGGAACTGAGAAAACTATCTTCTTCCCTTTTCCCTTTTTTTCCCATTTTTTCCATTTTTCCATTTTTTTCCCTTTTGAATTAGTAAGGCGTAGATGAAAATATCTAACCCTAATTCTTTTACCAAAAAACTTATTCAAACAAGTATACACATATATAGGCTATGTAGTCAGTTATTTGTGTGTGATTTATTTGAAATTTTCCACAAGTCTACTGCTATTGGCTGAACTTTGCGGAATTTCTTGAAAAAGTTAATAAAGGTAATGTTTTTTTCGACAGCAGTAAAGTCAACGAAGTTATGCGAGGAAAACAGTTTATTAGCCTTATGGACAGCTTTATAACTATTGAAACCATGGGAGCCCCGCATTAGACTTGTTATCTACAAATGTGACACTATACTATTGCGGTTACAAGTTTCAGAAGAATAAAGATTGACGTTTCTAAATATCGAAAAAAAAACACTTGATTGGAATTAAAAAAAAATAATGTAAACACTCATTAGCTATGAGGGAAAATATACGCACAATTTTTAGGACAGCTGCTGGTAATTTGGGATGGTCTTCCTTTTTTCTCAATAATTTTGAGATATGACGCGCTTAATGGTCCTGTGGTGGCGCCGTGGGTTTGGCCTTAGCTTGGTAACACGGGATCCAGGAATCAAACCCGGCTGTAGAAACACACTACAGGGCTGACGCATGGATCTTAATAGTCAAGAAGCGTCGTTAATCCGATACATACATACATGCTCTTAATACTTCTCAGTACCAGCAAAAAAAGGTGAATGAACGGATTCGAAATTATATCTTCGTTATTAGAATTAGCTTGTATGGGCATGATCTTGCACAGCTGTGTGATTTGTTATCATTAAAAAATGAAGTTGAGTCACTGTAAAGTTGGAGCGGAATAGGTGCATGCGTTTTGTAAACGTACCTACAAAGTTTTGTGTGACTTCCAACCCATCTAAGAGGAAATTTTAAGCTTTCGTTTTCCACCACTAATTTTCAACGTAATTTCAGAATCCAATCTGACCAAATCCATTTTTTTCGTCGGTTCAGAGTCGAAGCTCTTAATTGAATTTAAATAAATCTTTGAATGTATAAAAAAAATCTTTATATTAAAGTCATAGAATACCCTTTTTATTATCGAACACTGAATTGTTTTGAAATTTGGTTAAACTTATTAAAATGCACACTTAAGAGAATTCTCCATGCACAATCAAAAAAGTAAACACTTAGTTATTATTGCACTTCTTCACCAGATAATAGAAAATTAAATTATCACCGGTAAGGAATCGTCTTTTTGAATTTCCTGCCCTCTTTGTTTTATCGACTTACTCAAATTGGCTTTGAACAGTTCATATATTTATTATGTTTACCATACACAGGTAGAAAAAAATTGTTTTCATAATCTAACAAGTTCTTTAGAGCTATAATATATCCAAACATACGAGTTGATATTAGGAGAGGGCCAGAAACCAGGAGCCAACCCAAGGTCCTTCAGTCTTTGAGAGTATCAATCCTTCGATTACTCTGGTTTCAACGAGGCGTGGCACGAAATGACCGGGAAAAAGTTGTTGACTTTGTTAATTTATCTATTAATAATTGGAATTTATTAGGCTTCATCAGTTGATATTAAAAAATTTAAATTGCCTACATGATCCCTGAATGGATCTGATTTGAAAGAAGCATATTTGAAAGAAGCGTAATAGTCATGGTAGGAGGGAGAACAAAGGGAAGATCAACAGGATGAAAAATCAGATGAAGATGAGAATCAAATTTGTCAACTTCTTGAACATTTCTGATTAGGTTTAAATCCTTACCGAAATAAAATATTAATAATGATTCTATTTCCCTTCCACTTAAAATGTTATGACGGTTTTGTCGATAGAAGTAAAGCCGGCCGTTCGTCAAGCAGGTTTCATGGTGTCAATCAAGACGACGCCTTAACTTTCAGGGATAGAAAATCAGTAAATCTTAGTCACTTTGTTGCTGTGAATTTAGCCAACAAGATTCTTACGTCTTTGGTGTCTGTGTTAATTGTTAATTTTTCTTTTCAAGTGGCTTTCTACTTCATTGGGATGCTGAAATAAACTGCCACGACAAGACAAGCTGAAAGAGAAGTTTTCTTTTCTAGACTTTTTCTATTTTGCTGTTTAACATATTTGCCGGATATTTAATATATTTTATGAGCTTATCGCATAATTTTAGCAGTAAAAGCTTTTTATTTCATCTACAATCGTGTAAGCAGGACATTTCGGAGTTTTACTACTCCAAAAGTCAATTGTTAATGATTTTGAGATATATACTATGATTGTCCAAAGCCATTGATAAAAACACAATATAACCTCTTCAACACTCACAAAAAGAAAAGGGGCCAACTTTGTAATTACTATGAGCTATTAGTCATTTTTGACGTCCTGGAACAGTAGAAAATAGCAAACTTAGTTCCATTCTACATTCACAAAGAGGCCACACTACAAACCCGTTTTTCCACCCTATTTGGTTTGCTTTACGATACGTAAAATATAATCTTTCAAACATAAATAAACCCTTTCACACTAGGCTGACGTAAAAATCCACAAGGCCGCTTTGTCTCAAATTGTCACAATCATTATTAGAAAACTATTCAAAAGTTAAAGATGTGGAATGAAGATAGAGCTTCAAGCTCTGATCAAGCGTGAAGTACTTTCTAAGACGTGTTTATTAATTTTTGTTCAAAATTTAAAAATTGCTCATCCAGAAATTTTGTTCTGTTGCTGCTCTATTGACGTTTCCACAACGCGCCACTAACGTACTCGAGCTTAAATTCTAGTCTATTTGGTGCTTCCTATGTTGCGGACAAAATTTGTTCCGTAAGATTGCACAGCATAACGTGAAGCCCTAGGTTATGCTAGTGTAGAAGGCTCTACGCCATAGAGGGGAGAACTACTTTAGGAAAAAAGTATTACTTTCAACTACTCTGGTGTTTAGAGGAAAAAAATGATAGAAGATGTTTAAGGGTTTACTTCAGGGTTCAACTCTCGCAGTGTATGCAGTAGTGATTTTCCGTAAAGTAAAGAAAATGTCAACTGAAAACCCGCCGTAACTCATTACTTTGGAATGATTTTGTTCCTAAAAAATTTAACTGAAGTGTGCATTTGACAACTTTTGAAGATGCTCTCATAGATTCTTCTCATGGTACTTTTATATTGGTACGTCACGTCTTTCACATTGTATTACGTACCTTACTTGAGCTTTTTGTACTAAAAATGCTTACGTTAGCGTGTTTTTGTAGAACCGTCAGCCCTGCTAGAGTTTTTTTCTTCTTTTTTTTTATATAACGGAAGAAACTTAGAATATAGTCTTGTCTTGTACTCTTTTTATTCCCTTTTTTACTTTAAATGTTTAATGATTGATTAGGAGTTTAAAAATAACCTCAATAACAAGGAATTAGTAGAATATATTAAAGCGAAGTATGCTAGAATGAACTCGAGGTATGACAAATCTAGTTAAGTAAAAATCAAAACAAAAACAATGTTTATCCCTTTAACCTATCGGCTCTAATTACTTGTGTTTGAAAAATTATCCTAAAGAAGCATTTACGTTCGTATTGGTATAGATGTAGAATAATCAATTCCTCTTAATAGAATTGCCATAATTTTGGAAACAATCTGCAAAATACAATTTGCTCAAGAAAATAAACGATGAAGAAAACAAACGAGACTACCGCCAATAGAAGAAAAAGACAAAACTAAATTGACACGGATATTTCGCCTGTATGAAACAAGGCGTCTTCAGCTCTAAGAAAACAAAAATAAAAACTAAAAAAACCTAAAATAAAAAAAAGTCCAAAACCAAGAAATAAAAATAACAAATATCTATATTTACAATTGTCGCTACTGTGACTGATCGCCACAGAAGCTTGCTACTGCTGCAATTCTCCTAGGTTTTGTATTTAATCTAATCCCTTGCTGATTTTGTAAAACTTCATTACCCTTATTTGCTACTGGTTCACTTTTAAGGAGAATGTTATATATCAGCTCCGTATCTGAAATACCTGTATCTCTATTTACTGAAGTATTATCAAGAATATGTTGTTTTATTGCCTCCCTTGCCCTCTGTGTAAACCCTATATCGTTAGAAATGGCCGTGGTATCGTCGAGTTGTACGTAGGATCAGGATGATAGAAAATGTGTTCTGCCAGAGCTGAAACAGAAGTTTCAGGAAGTTTGCTAAATTTTAGAGCTTTATTTATTGAGTTATGATGCTCAATAAATCGTTCAACAATCTGTCTTGAGTTCGACCAACGTAAAAATTTTACACAAGAACAAGGAATACTATATACATACTATAGAACACTATAGAACAAGGAATCCACAAGGAATACTATACACACCACTACCCAAATTGCCTCAAGTCAAATCCTTTCCACAATTTAGAAAACTGCTTAATGCTCTAATTGACTGAAAGCATGTATCAATGTTATATTTACGTAAAATCCGTTTAAGTTTTTCACTTAGGCCAGTTACGTACGGTAAAGGAATCTAACTTTTTTTTAAATTCAATTCGGATGACTGTGATACTACATTTATTGTATTATCACGTTATATGGGTCTCTTTTCTATTATTTTGTTTATGGATTTAATCGGAAAACCAGTACAAAATAAAATGTCTTTTGGATAAAATAATTCTGAATCACGATGTTCCAGGGAATAAATTCTAAAAACCTAGTCCACTAAGAAATCGCAACTCCTCTTTACGCTGAAACCGGGTGACACGAGTGAAAATTGAGATATCCGTTATATGATAAGCGGCACCTAGAATTAGCGAGTATGAAACATGTCAAGAAAGCGAGTATCAGAACGTGTCAAAAATGGAGTGAAGAACAAAGAATTGTACTGTAAGAAGACAAGCGACAGCAAAATCAGAACTAGTCAAAAATGAGAGTAAAGAAGAAAGAAATATTACGTTAGAAGAACAACGCCATCACGATCTTCGACGCCAAAAAAAATGTGGCGTAAAACCCAGTACAAACCAACAAAGATGCCATAAAATACGCAATTGTTGATTACAAGTCATTGGGACCCTTCAACATTATGAGTATTCCCTAGGGAACCCTCCATTTTCGCGAAGAAAGAGCAACAAACAAAGGTGACTCATTTGGAGATTGCTACTTACAACGAGAATCAACATACACAAGGCTACCACATGCCAAGTGCTGGGGCCCGGCTTCGAAATCGGCTACATAGTTGTTTTTTTTTTCTTAACTGGTGTATTGACATTCCTGGCCACTAAAACGATCTAAAGAGGGCAAAACTTTTAGGAAGAATTGGTATTTTTCCCAGGATGGTTGTATCGACCCTATGGTGACGCCATGACATTCAGAAAAGTATTGTCTGTGGTTAGAACACAAGCAATAAAAATGAATATACACAAGCACCGGGAAACCGAGCCGGGGCCCGGCCTTGAAATCATCTGGCTAGTTTTTTTTCTTAAAACTGGCACATTAAAATTTCTGGCCACAAAAACGATCTAAATAGGTCACAACTTTAAGAAAGAATTCGTTTTTTTCTCAGGGTGGTTATATCGAACCTTTGATGACGCCATGCCATAAAAAAACTCACATTATCTGCATTTAGAAGACAAGTGACAGTGGAAATTCCTGTATAGACGCCTGCCACATAGCCATTCCAGGGCCTGGCGGCGAAACCATATATATATGTATATATATATATATATATATATATATATATATATATATATTATATATATATATATATATATATATATATATATATATATATATATATATATATAATATATATATATATATATATACATATATATATATATATATATATATATATATATATATACATATATATATATATATTATATATATATATATATATATATATATATATATATATATATATATATATATATATATCTATATATATATATATATATATTATATATATATATATGGTTTCGCCGCCAGGCCATGGAATATATATATATATATATATATATATATATATATATATATATATATATATATATTATATATATATATATATATATATATATATATATATATATATATATATATATATATATATATAATATATATATATATATATATTCAGGGCCTGGCGGCGAAACATATATATATATATATATATATATATATATATATATATATATATATATATATATATATATCTATATATATATATATATATATATATATATATATATATATATATATATATATATATATATCTATATATATATATATATATATATATATATATATATATATATATATTATATATATATATATATATATATATATATATATATATATATAGAGAAGAAGAGAAGAAGAAGGATTTATTGAAAAAAAAACATGTATATATGTATATATATATATATATGTATATATATATATATATATATATATATCTATATATATATATATATATATATATATATATATATATATATATATATATATATATATATATATATATATATGTATATATATATATATAGATATATATATATATATCTATATATATATATATATATCTATTATATATATATATATATATATATATATTATATATATATATATATATATATATATATATATATATATATATATATAGAAGAAGAAGAGAAGAGAAGGATTTATTGAAAAAAAAAACATGTCAACAAAAAATTATTGCTGCCTCCCCTAAAAAGCAAAGCTTGTCCGTGGGGAGGTAGAGAAACAAAATCCTTAAAACAAAGAATACTTGGCCACCGACACCACTAATACCATCACACTAAACAATAAATACAAAATAATATCATATATTATACTTCCTCTGGGAACATCATATCAACAAAACCCCCACAATAAATAAATCAATTAATCAGTCAAAACTCATATTCAGCAAAAAGCAGTTCCTTAATGATTTTTCTAAAAATATTGGGGTCACCAATAGTCTTAATATCACTATTCAAACTATTCCATTTCCGCGTACCTCTATAAAAAACAGAAAAACATGAACGGGAAGATATACCTCTAGGTACACAGAAGTCCGCGCTACCCCTTGTATCATGAGAATGAACAGTAGACCTAATGGACAATAATCACCAAAACAACGAGGCTGAACATCCTGCTGCAGTCCAAAAATAAACCACAATACATAGAACTCAAGAAGGCCTGCAGCCGGCAAAATTTTTAAAGTTGGGTAAGTTTCTCGAACAGACATACGTGGAGATATACCGGCTAAAATTCTTACTGCATGATTTTGTAGAACTCTTATTGGTTTTAGGGTAGAAGAAAAAGTAGAGAGCCAAATACTTGAACAATAAAGTATATACGGGTGTATTAAAGAAAAATAAAGATGGCGAAGGACAGACTTGGGAAAACAATGTTGGAGTTTCTTCATTATACCGAGATTTCTTACCAGAATTTTGCTAGTTAAAGTAACAAGTTCCTTAAAAGATAGAGTTTCATCTATTACAATCCCAAGGTATTTAAAAGACGCAGTCCGTTTTATAACGCCATTGGGCATATCTAATTCCTTGATCCATGGGTAAAAGTTTGATGATCGCGAGAAAATAATAAAGTTAGACTTAGCCATGTTAATCCTTAATTTATTTACCCTCAGCCATGCTGTAATTCTATTAACTGATTCCTTCATGGAAATCTGCAGCAGCTCCGCTGTCTTAGCTGTGCTAATGGCTGTTGTGTCATCAGCAAAAAGTGAAACTGTTTCATTAGTCGGGTTTACCGTTAGTTCATTTATTCTATAGCAAAAATTATTTAGACAATTTGGTAAATCATTAATAAATATCAAGAATAATATAGGACCGAGAACTGATCCTTGCGGAACACCTATTTCAATACGCTTTTTTTCGGAAGAAGTATCATTTAGTTGGACATACTGATAACGATTACTTAAAAAACTTCTTAAAAAATTTAATGATTTACCCCTCAAACCATACACCTCACACTTCTTAAGTAGAAGTTCATGATCCACAGTATCGAAAGCTTTCATCAGATCTAAAAATATAGCACCTATTTTGAAACCTTTATCTAATACATCATTAATAATAGTTGTCAAATAAATCATCGCCTGTTCCGTTGTCCTTTTTCTACGGAACCCAAATTGTGTCTCTACCAGTAACTTATGATCCTCCAAAAAACTTCATCATTCTAATGCTAAAACACTTCTCTAAAACACGGGAAATAATGGGTAAAACAGATATCGGTCTATAGTTTCCTGGGTCATTTTGAATACCACCCTTATGAATTGGGGTTATACGGGCAACTTTAAAACAGTCTGGGAATTTTCCTTGACGAAAACACTCATTAATTAACCCACATAAAACTTCAGCTATAACAGGAAAAATACATTTAAGTGTTTTTAGAGTAATATGATCGCTACCAGATGAATTACTACGCAACCCATAAATAATTTTTTTAATTTCATCAACTGTTAGAAGTCTAAGGTGAAGAGACACATCAATGGGGTCCCTCAGTAAGGACTCGGACGTTGGGTCACCACTATCAGGCACAACTGACATAGCTAAATTCAGACCAATATTCGAAAAATAACTCTGAAATTCATTGCATATGTCCTTTTCAGAATTCAAAGTCTTTCCCATTACACTAACTAATTCATCAGGTACACTATTTATTTTTAATCCAATCACTTCTTTTATTAGTCCCCAGTTTTCTTAGGGCATCCTTCGACCTCCTTAAACTTTTTCTCAAAATATTTCTTTTTTTCATTTCTTAAAATTGTATTCAACCTATTTCGATAAATTTTATATAATTGCTTATTTTCTTGTGTCGGGTTAATTATTTGAGCTCTAAACAATTTATCTCTTACATTTATTTGCTTCAAAATCACAGGACTAATCCAAGGTTTTTTACTTGAGTGCTTTCTATTAAACGGTTTCAATATGACTACTTGACTTATCAAACTCTGCAACTTTTCATAAAATAAAACAAACTTTGAATTTGCGTCCTGAACTTCGCCTAGAACATCGTACCAATCCACCTTTTCTATATCATTTTTAAGTTTTACCATCGCACTTTTACTGATCACTGGAATCCTTGATTTTTTGCCTTTAACCACCTTCGTGACAGTTCTAAAGCTAGCTGAAACTCCAAAGTGGTCAGATACATCGTTGATAAGGACCCTGGGAAGACTCAAGGGTACATTAGAAAGGATGTTATCCAGAAGCTTAGCTGATGTTCCCGTAATTCTTGTAGGGATATTTATACAAGGATGAAACCCATTGGATAAACTTCTATTAATAAATTCAGTGCTAGCAGATGACTGATCAATAAGGTCAATATTAAAATCCCCCATAATAAAACATGGCATAGAGTTAATCGGAAGTTTCATTAATTGTTCTTCAAATAGGTCCATAAAGTCTTGGAGCAGGCTCTGTGGAGGTCTATATACTACAACAATACAAAAATTCAAATTCTCTCTAGTTATATGCAAAACAAAACACTCGCAAACTTTCTCTCTATATATTGTAAGATCTTCTCTTATTGAAACCTTATAATCAGCCTGAATGTAAGCTGCTAGGCCTCCATGTTGGTAATACTCGCGATTCCTTACATATAAATTATACCCAGGGATATGTAGTAATTGCGAGTTATTATCATTTAACCACGTTTCAGTTAAAGCGATCACCTGAAAGACATTAGTATTTATTAATTCCGATAAAAAATTATGCGCAGAATTCAATCCCTGACAATTCAAATGAAAAATGTTAAGGCCAAAATGGCCCCTATCACAATACAAGGGTAGTGCTTCTTCTTTAAAAATATACCTTGATGGTTCATTTGTGAAAATCTCAGTGGCATTAATATCTAAATTTCTATTTATCCTTTCATTAAACTGGCTGGAAAAATCAACCCTTCGACTTT
>CM051265.1:36223567-36273567 GCA_027921565.1 Artemia sinica
TGGTTTCAGTGGTTACTTGTAACAGTCAAGGTCCCACAAAAAGTTAAATTGTTTTTCTTAGAGAATTTACGACAAGGCTGGAAGACCAAAGGCTTCAGTTTTGAAATTATGAGACAAGCACATTAACCAGTTTAGTTTTTAATAGAATGGTTGTTTGAACAATTCAACGCTTATGCATTTATATTTTGGACCAAAAGCAGCCAAAGAATGGCAGCAGAGGCTTATAATTTAAAAAATATGCCATAAGTCCAAATTTTGAACAAGTAGTAGCGTGGATTTAAGATTTCTTTGGATAAAAAAAACATACCTTTTCTTACTTTTCTTTTGGAGCTTTTACACTTTTAATCGGGTATCAAGTTTCAAAGGTAGGTAGTTTCAAAGGGGGTAAATTTAAATGTCAATTTCTATTTGTTTAAATTTTAATGTTGCTCTTTACTTTTATTGTAGAAAAATGTTTTGTTTTATTTCACCATAGGCAGCTCAATAGCGCTGCCTAAGTAAAGAACGATGTTGGATCAATGTATTATTTAAATTTTTTGTTGGTTCTTTGTCTTAGGCCAGGGCACTTCGTATTGAAGGAGTTGTCGTAGACACTTCGAAAGGGCTCATTCGATTGGAAATTGAAGTGGCCAGTGTCCTTTTTAATAGTCGAAAGTGATTGGGAGGCAACTAACACCCCTTCCACACACACCATTTCCCCAAACACATCTACTCAAAATTTTGAGATAGCCATTTTGTTCAACGTAGTTGAAAGTTCTGGAAATTAGGTCTTTGAGGATGACAAACCCCCACAGCCCTCGAGGCAAGGGCTGTAAGCTATGCCCTGGGGGTATATAAGGTTTTTTTTTTTTAGAAAGCGCTGTCGTAGAAAATTCAAAAAGGGCTCATTTGATTGAAAATTGAAACCGCTAGTGTCATTTTTAATAGTCAAACGTGATTGGAAGGCAACTAACGCCCCTTCCACACCCACCATTTATCCAAACACATCCAATCAAAATTTTGAGATAGCCATTTTGTTCAAAGTAGTTGAAAGGACCGGAAATTATATCTTTCAGGATGACACTCCCCCCACAGCCCTCAGGGCAAGGGTTCTAAGTTTTGCACTTGGGGCATATAAGGTTTTTTTTTTATAGAAAGCGTTGTCGTAGAAACTTCAAAAAGGAATAATTCGATTGGAAATTGAAACGGCTAGTGCCCTTTTTAATAGTCGAAAGTGATTGGATGGCAAGTAACCCCCCTCTCACGCCCACCATTACCCTAAACACATCCAATCAAAATTTTGAGATAGCCATTATGTGCATTGTCAGTTTAATATACATATACTGATATTTAGTAATCAAAATGTTAATATTATTTGATTTATTAAAGTTATAAAAGTAAAAACATTTATATTTTTTCAGTAAAGTGCAGATTAGGTTCTGGCCTTGGGATGGCATAAGGGTTTTGAGCCCTACTCATGTTAATTTCTGCATGTTTTGAGCTTGACTCGGTTATTTATTGTAATTTCTGTTCGTTTTGGGTTTCATTTATTTATCGATACGGATTTGTGGTAGTTTCACGCTTGGTAGATTTTTTTTATTTTATTTTTGCTCATTTTTGATTTAATGGGGTTCTTTACTTTTCTTTGAAAAACTTATTTTGTGGAAGAAGTTTTTTTTAATTAATTATTATGAAAGCTCCATTAGGGTTATAATTAACCTAATTCAATGCATAAATTGAGATATGAATAGTTTCTGACAAATGTCGTAAGATTCTTGTGTTGCCTGTATTACGCAAGAACCAGAACTTCTTCGACATGCTAAAAACCGAAACAAAATGCGGGCTTTTTCTTGCCCAAGCAGAGATCATCCACATGCCTAAGGAAAATAATAAGTTTGGTTGTCCTTTCATTTTAAGTATTTTCAACAAGAATCAGAGTTATGTCTTGGGAGGGTAACAACTCGTTTCAAGGGCTGAAATTTATACGGAAAAGGATTTTCATAACCATTAATTATCAAACGTATATTAAATTTCTTGTGAAGTTTTTTTTTTAGAATGTCGTCCTAGTCCCTCTGGAAATCTTTCCTCGTTTTCCAGGAATGCAAGCGCCTCTGTTGGAAGCCCCTGCTCTAAAATAATGAACGCTACGTTACTAAACAATTTTTTACAGTGTAACTTTTTTCCAGTTTATTTACATCCACTTTTCCTTTAAATGGTGCTCTGGTTGACTGCAACCATATTTTTTTTTTTTTTTTTTTTTTTTTTTTTTTTTTTTTTTTTTTTTTTAATTAAGCATTTTCTTCTATTTATTAAATAACCAGGACAGATGAAAGCCTTAGAAAGCCTGGTTTTAATCTGAATATAAAGTTTCATCTTCAGACTGTTCAATATTCCCCATTGCTTCTTGGCTAGTCGTCAAATTGTGTCACTATACAAAAACATGAAATATGCTGTTTCATTCGTTAAAATAATTTATTAACTAATTGGGAAAGTGGCCAAATCAGCAATAGCAAGGTTTAGCTTTCACATCTGCCTTAAATTTCCTAATTTAGAATTAAGATTCTGCTTAAATAGAGCATTATGACAATTACAGTCTAATGGCTTCCACCAGACTGTGGCACCTTCAATATCAAAGAACGATTTTATCACGAAGAAATGGATTTTTTTTTTAAACATTGGACGAGAGCTCCCTTCTTATTATAGAACGTGTTTTCTTTTGTACCATGACAGATTTTATTCATATTCTTACCCACACCAAAGGCGGAGGGATGACAATTCATAAGCACCGTCAGGAAATCTACCAGGAGGGAGAGGCAGGTGACCCAG
Source organism: Artemia sinica (assembly GCA_027921565.1). NCBI lineage: Eukaryota > Metazoa > Arthropoda > Branchiopoda > Anostraca > Artemiidae > Artemia > Artemia sinica. The sequence continues at coordinate 36,226,373 of CM051265.1, forward strand.
ACACTTTGTTTTTATCTACGTTTATATGGAAATATTGAACCTTATGTTTATTATTTTTTTTTATAATGCAAAGTTGATGGTAACGAACTGGAAGCAAAGAGCGACTCCTGCTAATAGTAAGAATCAATCGTCAGAAATGTCTTTTCGAGGTCGTTGAGCCCTATTCCTTAACAATTTTAGCACATCATAGTAATACCGGCTGTTTACTAATGTAAACAGCTGTTTCCACCAGCCTGTCCTTTGGGAAAGAGTTCGTGATGTACTAAAGAGTGATGTAAAAAACACGATGAGCATAACCTTTACCCGCCATTTGCTCACTCTGGCTTTCTTTGGTCATTGAAACCCATTGGTGTGCCACTCGCTGCTCTGACGTTTGGATTCAGGATCACATTCGAAAACCATATTTCGTCAGCCCTGATCAGGGGCATAGCTCCAGCTTTTTTTATTGGGGGGGGGGGGAGGGGTCCATATCCGGATAGTCGATGGACATGAGCTATTTAATAATTTGTTCTAAAAATTATTGGGGGACAACTGCCCCCTTGCTCCCCCACCCCCCGAAAAAATATCACGCCCCTGCTAAGAATTCAGAAACGGTTACGTGACATTTTGGGCCTTCATCCCTTCTTTGAGCACTTTGGGGACCATTTTTCCGCACACTTTCATTAAGCACTAATCCTAGATTAAAATTCGATGGACCACTGTTTCCGGTACATTACTCGCGTCGGCTAATATCCGAACATTCAATCGTCGATCACTATTTAAAAGTTTCAAGAAAGTTTAGTAAAGCAAGCAAAGTAAGCACCAAGTCCTGACTTTATCCATGGAAACCGATTTCAATTCCGAGGAAGAATAAAAAGAATAATACTAAAAAAAATGGATGTTTGTGTTGTAGAAAATCTACAAATTTACCCACTCCCGAATCCTATTGATTTTTCAAATAAAATCGTAAACCAAAGATTTTTCAGAGTGTTATGACACAATGTAGCACCCCTAAATTACCCTCAAATATTTTTCATCTCAACCCAGTGCCGCACGCACGCCTACTTAGAAACCTTTGCCTTGCCTTAGAGTTAAAACGCATTTTACAAATAACTGGTTTAGTAGGTCAGTAAAATTAGGAAGTATCAAATTACTGTGGTCAGACAGAAGCGAACAATAACTTGCAAACAATAAAGTGCTAAGGGTATCGTGCCATCTGCTCTGCCAAATTATGCTCTGTTTAAGATGTTTTATATCACCAAACAAGGTGTGCCATAACTTTAATTATTGCTAGTCAGTTTCAAGCAGATTACTTTAATGTATTGGTGATATAAATGAGACCATGGTCGTTTTGTATTTTGTGATTGCTGCTTATTTTGTCTGCGTTGAAGCCCAGATGCTTCGGTTTGGAAAATGCAAAGATTTAGTGCCCCAAAAGGAATTTGATGTCAAAAGAGTATGTACCCTAGAATTCAATTGATTTTCTGTATTATTAAATAAAAAAAATAGTTTTTTTAACTGAAAGTAAGGAACGACGTTAAAACTTAAAACGAGCAGAAATTGTTCCGTATATAAAAGAGGCTGTCCCCTCCTCAACGCCTCGCGCTTTACGCTAAAGTTTGACTTTCTCACAACTCTTTTTTTTAAACAATAAAAAACTACGGAATAATTTAACTACGGAATAATTTATTAATAATAAAACTACGGCATATACGGAATAATTTCTGTTCGTTTTAAATTTTAACGTCGTTCCTTACTTTCAGTTAAAAAAACTTGTTTTTTTTATTTAATTTTTGAACGTTTTTGATGCAGGTTTTGATATTTACTCACCTTACATGAATAACTAAAACAAAATTTGCATATTAATTTTACTTTTATTTGGTTAAATGGCTTTCTCGAAACTGGTTTGATTTTATTTACCAACGTTTTTATTAGTAATAAATATACGTAACTTATGAATTAACTTACGTAACGAACTTCTATATTCATAGATTTTTAATACGTATATTAGGGGGTTGGCCCCCTTGTCAATACCTTGCTCTTTAAGCTAAAGTTCGAATTTTGTTCCAATTCACAAAGGCCGTTAATTAGAATAAATAGCTCTTATGAAAGTACTAAAAAATCTTTGGCTTAAAGAGCGAGGTACTGACTAGGGGTGAACCCAATCATATACGTAATATTTTCTGTTCGTTTTAAGTTTTGATCACAGTAGACAGAATATACAGTAGACAGTAGACAGATAATATATGAACTGTGGTTTTGATGTTGCTCCTTGCTTTCAGTTGAAAAACTTTTTTTTTTATTTAATTTCTGATCTTTTTCTTTAATAATCATGGGAAATCCGGCGCCCCCTTCATAGCAATGACCCTTCCCCCATGAAACTTCCTTCATGGAAAGATCCTCCCATATAACTGCCGACCCCCTCCCCCACCTACCAGAAAAAATCCCCCCTTAAAACGTCTGTATACTTCCCAATAACCAATACTATATGTTAACATTGGGTGAAGTTCATAACTTTCAGCCCTCCCCCCGGGGACTTCGGGGGATTAAGTCATCCTAAAAGACATAGTTATCATATTTTCGACCATGCTGAACAAAATGGCTATCTCAAAATTTTGATCGGGTGACTTTGGGAAAAAAATGAGCGTGGGAGGGGGCCTAGTTGCCCTCCATTTTTTTGGTCACTTAAAAAGGGCACTAGAACTTTTAATTTCCGTTTCAAAGAGCCCTCCCACGATATTCGAGGATCACTGGGTTGATATGATCACTCCTGGAAAAAAAAAAAAAAAAAAAAAACAAATAAGCAAGCATCCGTGATCTTTCTTCTGGCAAAAAGTGCAAAATTCCACATTTTTGTAGATAGGTGCTTGAAACCTCTACACTAGGGCTCTCTTATAAGCTGAATATGATGGTGTGATTTTCATTAAGGTTCTATAGCTTTTAGGGGGTCTTTCCCTCTTTTTTCAAAAATCAGCCAAATTTTCTTAGGCACGTAACTTTTTACGGGTAAGACTAAAATTGATGAAACTTATATATTTGAAATCAACATTAAAATATGATTCTTTTGATGTATCTATTGGTATCAAAATTCCGTTTTTTAGAGTTTCGGTTACCGTTGAGCCGGGTCGCTCCTTATTTACAGTTCGTTACCACGAACTGTTTGATTCTTAATCTTTTGACACGAAGAAAATTATATCTTACACTGTTATTTCTGGTTTATTCTTTTAAGTCTCATGAACACTAATGGCACTACGGAACAATGTGAAAAATGTATGTTAATGCTCTTTGCTCTTTATGCAGATTTTTTTTTGTCCCAATTCTTCTGGACTTGGGACGAGGCAGTCCCCTCATACGCGAAATAATTTTTGTTCGTTATAAGTTTTAATGCTGCTCCTTGATTGAGGTTTAAAAAAACCCGCTTTTTTCTATTTTTTCAATATCTAAGATTGTGCATCGGTAGTTATACATATCTGCCACGGAAGGGGAAGGGGACTAGGGGCCCTGGGATTGGTCCAATTATTTTCTTCCGATCAGTTTGAGATTGCAGCCGTAAGTCGTTGGCACAAAAGGAACCGAATGTAAAAACAAAGTATTTTGGTGCACGCTCCCCCCAAAACAAATTATGCTAAAAACGAGCCAAAAACACTGTTCTCGATTAGCTCAACTCGTGCAATTAAAAGTCCTTGGGCTAAAGGGACTCAACTGCAGAAAGGGGAAAATATTACTATTCCATTTTTTGGGGAGGCAATATTTGACCTTTTGCCAAACGCCCAGAGAAGGAACTGAAAATACTTTTCTGAGGCCCTTTGTATAGATGAAGTAATCTTAGAAACTTGAAAAGGGGCTCAGTCAATTAGAAGTTCAAATGCTCTTTTAAGGACTGAAAGTTACTAAAGGGCAACCAGCTTTCCTCCTCTGTTTTTAATACTTCTCAGCCTTCCGTAACCTCTATGATATCGGATCAAATTTTTGAGATATCTATTCTGTTTAGAGGTCTATTAAGTATGCTTCTGGGACAGACATCATCCCCTCATTCCCAGGGCACATGACCCTAAATTATACAAATAATCAATTGTTTACAGATAGGCTTCAGTAGAAAAGGCGGTTATGTTTGGAGTTTGTTGTCTGATCAGCTAGGAGCGTTGAGGAATCTTTCGATATACCAAGATTCCCAGAGTTTCCCATGCACATAGTCTGGAAAATACACGCGCGCTTGGGCATACCAAAAAATATTACGCACACCTGAGTTTTGAAATCATATTCAATATCTCGGAAATAGATTGAGGGATCAAGTAAAGAGCATGGGTAACTTATAAAAGGGAAACCGGTGCTAGTGTCGCCGAAAAACCATCAGTGCAATCTAGAGTTGGGCGTCTATTGGCATTTTTACGTTTCATAATCATTTTTCTGTCAGAAACTGAGATCAGACTCGTATTACTACACTCATTTTATCTATTTTACCAATTAAATTAATTTTTGCGGTGCTGGTGCGTTATATGGATACTTCTAAAAAGTCAAGTTGGGTTGATGCTAATGAAATAAAATAAAATAGGATGAATATATAATAGTTTTTAAACAAATTTGGGCTATATATTTGCTAATTAGGGGTGGGGGTAAATCATAGCATATATTAAATACGTAACCTAACCTAGGTACCTTTTCCCCCTTAAACCCCAAAAAACAATCGTTTAAATATTGTAATTCATTGACAAAAGACACGGCTTTGCAGTCATTTATGTATAGCGGTCTCTTAAGAATAGCCTGTTCGACGGGTTTTTCGTCACTGGTTTCCTTGAACAATATGTAAAAGTGTCCATATAACGCACCAGTACCAATTTCCCTATTATTACACTAAAACGCAATGAAACGCCAAACACTAAATGGTGTTGGTGTTCTTTTTTTGTAAGCACTAGAGTCAGTTTTTTCCAAATAGTATATCTGCAACATCTCGCAAACGACTTGGAGGAAGGAGTTGAAATTTTCAGGTGGAAGTGAAGAAGCAAGGAGGGAGTAGTAGGAAAAAAAATATTTTGTGTCACGGTTATTGTCTAAATATTTATTTATTTTTTGAACATCAATCAGTCACACAACATGAAATAACGAAGTGGAGGGAAAAGAAAATAAGAAAAGCAACACATGAATAGGTAAATATGGTCCTAAGAAAGACATACAAAATACTAAACACTATCGAATTAGAACATGCTAAGGTTGTCGATGGCTGTAAAAGTGATATCACCAAGCGCTATAAGGGACGCTGGCATGTCTTTCAAGTTAAGAAGCACTATTTCAGACTTATCAGAACTGAAACCAAGACCAAGATTACATAACTAAGGTGTGATGAAAATATCACATATTCTTTTAAGGTTACGTTTGAGATTTATCAGCCCTCAGTCATCAGTATAAAGCTCATCAGCATAATGTGCTAAAGAGAGATTCCATCAAAATTTTATAAGATTAAAGACGTGGGTAACTTTTTTTTTGAGCATCCAACACACAGCTGTTGAAGAGATTAAGGGAAGAAACTGCCCCTTGGCGTGCACCATTCAGGGGAGGAATGAGTTTCCTATGTGGAACCAAGGGCATGTTTTTATTCGGATGTAGTTTCAAGTGTTTACACAGTCGAGAGTATGTGTCTTGGATATAATGAATCACCAAGGAATTCAGTCCTCGTTTATCCGCTTTGATATCCGTTCATCCCCGGGGACTTATCCTTCCATACTCACGACAGCTTTTAGCCTAAGAGGAACCGTATGCTTATTCTGCTTTCTGGAACTGTAGATTCGGAAAGAGGATGTGATAGAGAGATGTTTAGATAATTTATAGTCAGAAATAACCCTCAATAGCTCAGCAGGGAGATTGTGGGATACAAGTGGCATGATCTGGGCTAGAGGTCCGGGTATAATTGTGTACACATGTGAAACCACAATCTTTCACTAAAAAGTTAAAATAATCACCGAAGAAACTCATTATCGTTGACACACGAGCTAACTGATGAATCACAGGAAGGTACTCATACCAAACTTTGACTGAGTCCCTTAAAAACCCGTCAAGCTCATTTCGACAATGTAAAATTTAATTCAAAATAAGTTAAAATTAAGCTATTTAAGCTTACAGTCATCTAGATCACTGGGCACCTGCTTCATAGCAGCAATAAGCACGATGCATCAAAAGAGAGTTCAGGAAACTTAATTTTATCGAAAACTTGGCTGGGAGTAGGTTTAGTGGCAAAGACAAGCTTTCATTCCCCTTTGCTTCAGCTGAGTTAGCATATTCCTCGGTCAGTACTGGGGAAAAAACCAACTATAAAGGTTTTTCGTTCCGATGGACCATTCCGACCTTTAGCAGGGTCCTGAAGTACCAGTGACAACGAAAATTTGGAGGCAGGATTTAGCTGGTTTGACTATTCCTATGATCCAGCTTGAGGTAAAGGTCCACAGTAAAGTTCTCCAGCTATCGCGACAACTATTCATTTTGAATGCAAACCTGGTGTGTACAGACTCTTCTACGGTCAGGACTTCATTAATGCTCTTTGTAACAAATTTAGTCATGGGAATGTTTTATTTCGCAGAAGTGGAAAGAGTTTTTGTATTTGCCAAAAACGCTGCCCTCGTCTGTCATGTAGGTTAAAAAGCGGATTGAAACGTTCAGCAGCATTTAGTGACTTCTTAGCTTGCAAAATTATGTTTCAATTATAGTAAAAACTGTTGTCTTTACTATTTGTTCAATTTTCACACCATTATTCATCCATTTCCTCAAATAATTTAGCACCGGGCTTAAAATCCATTTCTTGCTGATATCGCAGAAAATGTTGCAAAAATACCTCACTACTGCAAGGCGCAAGGCCATCTATAAAAAGCAAAAGTAGATAATGCTGCTTTTCTTTCGAAATACCTGTTATAAAGGATGATGAGATCTAATAGTTGGTTCACACAGATGGGAAAATGATTAGGGAAAACTGTCCAGGATCAACGGGAAACGGGGAAACTGTTCACAGTCATGAGAAGGTGTTCCAACGCACGAGACATCATTAAGGGGAGCAAAAACTTCAAATCAATGCAGCATGAATTGTTCAGACTCAGAAGCTTTAGCCTTGACAGCATTTTCAGTAGTTTTAGCTAGCTCCAGTTTGCAAGAATCTGAGGAATTAGTTAATCCAGAAAAAAATGAAACGAGATGGCATGTCTGCCCGTCATTTTCCTTTCATTATTTCCCATTTCAGGAAATTTCCTGCCATGTTTGTCGTTTTTTCTTTTTGTTTTTGTATTCTTTGTGACAGGTGTCAAATAAATATAAATAATTCTCAACCATGGCTATAAAATTTTGGATCTGCGGATGATTTATTCATCCGCAGACCCATGATTCTAACTTAAAATATTTCGCCTTGAAATTCCTATGAAACCCATCGGGTTCCAAGGGAAAAAGTTGAAAAAAATTCAACAGAAAGACATGACGGGAAAACAGTCGATCCTGAAAGCAGAATTGTCACCCGGTGAGAAAAAACTCACTAGATTCTTGAAAAACAATACCCCTGTAGATGTGGAAAAATACCTTTGGATTGATGGTTTGTTTTTTCTCAAGTGAAAATTATCCTTGAAATTTTGAGAAATGCCTTTTTGCATCTTTATGCAGAGAATAGAACAAAATCGTTGCATCCCCGTATGTTCCCAAATTGGTACCCTTTGCTTATACCCCGATCAATGAAAATTGGTTATCGGTGATCTAATCAAAATATTTGCTTTTTGTATTTTTTTTCCCTTGTCGATCCAAACCCCAGTTTTTTCCCCCCCAAAAGTATTGAAATATTTTCTTTTTACTCTGAGCTAACATAATTACTTGGACACCAGTGACAATTTTAAAAATTGCCATTTTATAATTTTATGGAGAAAATGTGTCCCACTCTTCAAGAATTTCGATAAGCATCTATCTTACTGCTGCTTAAAAAAAAGAGGCACTTGTTAATTTAGAACACACCCAGAAGTAAAGTAATGTTAATCCTAATGAAATATGCCAAAATATGATGAAAGTATAATACTTTAGTTTATATAATAATATAATTTGAGCTATACATTTGCACATTAGGGGGATGTGGGGGTAAAGTAACCTAATCTTGCCCCCACCCAACTAATGTACAAATATATAGCACAAGTTATACAATTCCAAATCATTCTGTCACCGTTATTTATCTTTGTGGCTATGAAACTGGTTTCCATAGATCGTACATTATCCTTATTATCCTTAGCATACTTTCATCCTCAGACCTATCCTCAGGGGCTACGTGGATCATGTTAAACCTAAAGATACAGTTTTGGAACCCAAACTCAAACTTTTGATCGAACAAATTTTGGGAAAAAAGAGACGTGGGAGGGGGGCTAGTAGCCGTCTGATTTACTTGGTCCAATAAAAGAGGCACTAGAAATTTTAATTTCCGTTCAAAGGAGCGCTCTATTGGTGTTCTAGAGCCATTGGTTCGATACGATCGCCCTGAAAAAAAAACAACAAAATAACACGCATCTGTGATTTTTGTTCTGGCAAATAATACAAAGTTCAACACTTTTGCAGATAGGGGCTTGAAACCTCTACAGTAGGGTTCTCTGATATACCGAATCTAGTGGTTTGATTTTAATTAAAATTCTTTCACTTTTATTTCGTGTTTCCTCCCTTTTTCAAAAAATCAGGCAAATTTTCACAGTTTCTTAGCCTTTTGTGGGTAAAACTAAGTTTAATGAATCTTGTATATTTGGAATCAAAATAATAAGCCGATGATATATTGATTGATATCAAAACTTATTTTCTAGAATTTCGATTACTATTGAGCCTTGTAGCTCTATTCTTACAGGTCGTTACCACAAACTGTTTGATATGTTAGCATATAAATCCAAAAGCTTAAAGGATAGAACTTTATCTGCGCTTATTAGGTGTTTCAATTACAAATTTGGAGAATTATTGGAGTTTCGAATATATATCAGAAGTAGAAATTAAAATCATTAGACAACTCCCAGAGTAGAACCTCCCCCCCCTTACTCCCAACCGACTACAACCATCAAACTATAATCGATTTAGTCTATCTAGTTATGTTAAAAGTCCTATTATAAAAAGCACTAAGTCCTATTTTCTTTTTCAATGATTTCTTTTTTTTATTTAGAAAATTATATTTAATGTATACCTACCTTCTTATTTTGAATTACTCCATTTCTATTCTATATGCAGATGTAGAGGGTGTATTCAAATTCACTATTCACTCCATTTTCAAAGGTTTTAACAGAAGAAAATCTAATTTAGAACTGATAGATTACAGAGAAAAAAAACATAAATATGAAGACAAAATTTGACCTGAGCAAATGTTGTAAAATAGGAAGTATAGAACATTTCTGTAGTTTTGCGATTGACTAAGTTCACCTATTATCTTGATGATAACGCTCTGAGGTCATATCTGATATGAACATATGGTGGGAAATCGGAAGTTTCAAGGGCGGTATATTTGCATAAACACTAATCCAGATGATACTAGAACTGTGGTGAATCACTATTTTGTGTTTTTTTTTTGTTTTTTTTTTTTTTTTTTTTTTTTATTAATTAGCTTTTTGTATGATTTATTCGATTAAATCATGAATCTATGCGCTATATTGTGAAAAACCACTAGATCTATAAAAAAATAACTAGTTTTAGAACAAAAATCACTCTAAATCACTAGCTAGAAAACAATCACTAGTCAACATAAAAATCACTAGAAATAGTGATAAATCCCAAGGGATGGCAACCCTCCCTGAAAGGAATTTCTTTTAGGAATGATGGGAATCCCATCCGTGTAATGCCCGTGCCACATCATAGTCACATCTATCGATAAAGAAAGTCAAATATCATGAATGACAAGGCAATTTTAGCGTCATACTTGTATTTAAAAAGCAAAAAAATTAAAATTGCAAAAAAATAGTTTAAAGAGTTTGCTCCAATAGTAATTTATGTCCAACTCTTCTCTACCAATGCTAAGCTTTCTTAACTATTGTGAAGTTCCCCTCCCAGATAGAAAAACCGCGGTTCTAAGTTTCCATCTTTTCTAGTTTCAAAAAGTATGCCTTAACCGTTGACTCTGATTGGTCAGTCAAGAAATTTGTGCTTGAAAGCAGAACAATGCTCAGCTCGAGAAATTGCGAACGGCGAACTTAATTGGCGCTGTAGTCGTGCGTATTTTTGATTTTATCGACAGGTGTGACTATAATGTGGCAAGGGCACAAACTAACTATAAGTGCCTTGAATGTTTGGCGGCTAACTTAAGCTATTAAAATAACATTCAGAATTACCTCTTTCAAGATAGGTGTGAACCGCCTTTGATAATATACCCCATCCTTGCAAAAATACCAGCACAAAAAAAAAAAAAACACCAGGACAAACAATCAACCATTGAAGATGGCGCATCCTAGATGAAAGTTTGTGCAAAATGTATGAACTTTTAGAGGTTTTGCGAGTTCAGGGTGCTAAAAGGTTTGAAAATGAATGTCACTAAGGCTAGAAATAAGTGAGGATGAAAAGGTGACGTTGGGTAACGAAAAGATTGACTAGGTGGGCAGCTTCACTTACCTTGGTAGTATTATTAGTTAAGATGGTGGGAGCCATAGGCGCCCATAAGCGGAATTTTAGGGGGGGCTTACCTGGTCTAATCGGCACTTCCAATGCTTTATAGGCCTAATAGAAATCTCAAAACATAAATATAAGGCAGAATCATTCAGCCAGGGGGGGGGCTGAAGCTCCCCCCCCATATGGGCACCCATGATGGGAGCAGTGAAAATGTTAAAAGTAGAATAGCCAAGGCTCAGGTGTGTTTTTTCACAATTAAAAAAACTTTGAAAGAATAGGAAGACAAGTCTGCAAACCAAGATTGGAATATTGGAAGATACAGTGATTACGATAGTCAAATATAGCTCTGAAGTATGGGTGCTCCGAAAAGCGGATGAAGATTTGCTAAATGTTTTCCAGAGAAATTGCCTACTGATTGTTTTGGGTACCCAGCTCGCCGTATTTCAAACAGTAGGTTGTACGAAAAGCGTGGTTCAGTCTCGCTTTCTAGGGCTATAATGAGAGAGGTGTAGAGAGGTGGGAACTTCTTCGGAAGGTGTAAAGAGGGAGGCTTTGAATAGATTGACATGGAGGAGGAGTTGGCGTATCTGAGTTGGCCTCAGGCGGCCTAGCGCTTTGGTTAGATGTTAGCAGCAAAGACAAAAATATTGACCCAGTGAAAAGCTTCAGCCGAGGGACGCCTGAAAAAAAAAACAGATGCACACGAAGCTTGCATAAATAAGAAAACTGGAGAAACCCTTTTTTGTCGCATTTTTTACACCTTTCTGAATTTTTCTTCGTTTGTCCTCCTCTGTGTTTTTCTCTTACGCCAGGACCTATAATGAGCAACATTCTTGTCAAATTGAACTCCCAAAAAGAAGCATATGACTAATGTTTTCTTCAATTATTTGGGGTTTGCATATGAAACCCGCAAATTTTATTAGCAAACAAAAGATTTACTATCAGAACAAGAGAGCTATAAGCCTATAAGATCCCCCTGGAGTATATGCCCTCATTATGTGCACTTTTCCAAAATAAGTGTTTTTATTGGTTTTAGTACAGTCACACTAAACACTCAACACTTTAAACACTAAACACTTTCAACACACTAAACACTTTAGTACAGTCACTCAAGTGTTTTTATACAGTCACACTGGTACTATATTTTATGTATTCTGGGAAATCAAAAAAAAAAAAAAAAAAAAAAAACCTATAAATCCTGCTTTCCTCCAGGAAAGAACACCAATGAATGCTAAATTTTATTACGTTTCGGAACTCAAATCAATTTTTAATATAATCAATATTTTAATATATAATCATTTAATTAACCTTAAATGTTTACAAATGCACCTTGTTCGACTACAAAAATATGAGCAGGAAATTCCGATTTGACACACTGATGTAATAGCGCTGCGAGTGACACAAATTCCCAAGCTTCGCAAATTTGACTTCAAGGGCAATATTATTTAAGAGCCTTATACTTGCCCCAACAAGAGTATCGTGCTTCATCTTGCTGAGGAAAAGATTAAAGGTGATTTTTTTCGGGAGGTTTCCACACTAATAAAAGTAAAGAATATCTTTGAAAAAAGGAGACGCGGAGACTCGCCATTCCAATCAGAAGAACAAATAACAAAAGATACTTCTTTTTCCGCAACATTGCTGCTTAGAGAATCTTCCGCAGCAGTGCAACAGACTGAAAAATCCAGAACAGGCGCTTATATAGATTTGCAGAAAAAGCGTAATGGAGGCTGGTTTTGAGCTTCTCTGGTTTGATAAAGTTTAGTACCCTCTACGGTAAGTAGTCGTTAGTAGGTTGTGTACGCAGCCTTCCAGGGGTTCTCAATGGGACAAGACCGTCATATACTTCATTCAAAATCAAATTAAAATTCATTCAAAATATTAAAATAGTTTTACATTTATAACAAAATAGTTCTTTGTAAAAGAAATTTAATAAGTAAAGAAAGTTCAAAAGATAAAGTTCCAAGTCTAGCTATTGCTCGTTCATAATTGTAGTTTAAGTAACTTCTAATAGTTTGGGATGATAGTGGGTAAAAGTTAATAATGAAATTAAACAAATAAAAGCATTCAAGACTCATTTTAGTATTACAAATAAAATGCTAGGACTACTTAGATTGACTATTTTCTTTTTCATTTTACATTGTTTTTCATTAGGTATAACGTAGGAAATAATCATCCATATGCCGGCGAGAGCGGAACTGCTTCCCAGGTTTGAGGTACTCTCACAGGTTGAGGGTAAGTACTTGAATGGGAGGCATGAGCACCAGGGTTTGGGGTTTTGAAACGAGGTTTTTCTTGTTGATGATGGTGCAAATTGAAAAAAGATTTCTGGCCAATAGCTGTCTTGACTTTCTGATTCCATGCATTAAAAGCCGCGAGAATATTATGGTCTGGGGATTGTGTCAAGTAAGGAGGTTGTCTTTGATGGGATGGCCTAGAGATTGCTTTGTAACACGGCTTAGGTTTTGGTCCATTATAATTCACCATATGGTTCGTATAGTATGCAGGGTTTGAACCTGGAGCTTGTGGGTAAGTATAGTAGTTTGGGTTTTGTGGCTGTAACCATCCACCTTCGGATGGTCTCGAATACGAGCTACCGTAACCTCCTATCTGAAGAGCAACATTATTCAAGCTATTATAACGTTGTGAATTGATTCCTCCTGTAGTAGACATATCGCTTTGCCCCGGATCTTGATTAATCTTCCCTTTATGAAAAGCAGTCCAGGTGTTACCGCTAGAACCGGAGCCTCCAGTGACATCTGGTCCATTAGATTCACCTGTTTTTATCTTCAAAGCAGAAAGAGAAGAAACGGCTGCTATGCAGAAACAAACCTGAAAAAAAAATAAATGAAAGAACAATACATTTGGAATTAGTAGATTGTATGTATACTAGCTGAAAGGACAGATGAAAATTACAAATATCTAGGGCATCATCTAAAACTCAGTGTTCATATTTTTCAAGATTTTCAGGAGAGCTGAAAAGCTTTAGGGAATTGTTCCTGAATATTGTCATAACTGTGAACCTGTATGATGCATACCTATCCTTGTAATTTTTGAACCAATGTGAGTATTTCGAAGCGTAAGAGCCTTTGGCTGTTTACCGATTGATGTGCTCTCTCCTTCTTTTTATTTGTTGTTAGGTTTTTTACTCGACAGACAAGACGCATTTTTTTTTATTATTCGGACTAAGAATCAAAATGTTAATATTTGTCAAAGATTTGGACTGGATTCTTCAGAATTTAACCCTATTTTTCATCCGAGTTTTTAGATACAACATTTGAAAGAGTGTTGTAACCAAATCCAGTAATAGGATAAAAACTTGCAAGTAGAAGCTAGTCCCACTAAAAACTTGCATTAATGCAGCAATTCCATTAATAGTATGCATAAAATTCGTTAAATCAAGTATATATGGGAATTCAGCAAACGGAACAGGGTAAATAGAGAACTAGATTCCTTATTCAAAGACGTGCTTTCTTACCATAGGGAATAAAGTGAAATCTTATCCGCTTATGAAAATATTGACCAGTGTGGTGAAGCCTCGCTAGACAAAATGTGATAAATATACCCAAACTATCATAATCCACCACATTAGTTCTCTGGAAATATACCAAAATATCAGCAAAGGAATCTACCAAACATTATAGGAGGATTTAAATTAAAGCTATACAACACTCCGGCAAAATCCATCACTTGCGCTTTACTGAAAACGGTTTTGTATTTACTTGAAATAGTTTATAATTCAGATAGTTTGTTATTGGTGAAAGCTGGGCAAAATATTCTTAGGCTTCTAATTCCAAAGGGAATATTTTTAAATTCATAGTTTTATACTTGATTGGCCACATCCTCCCATATATACGACGTATTTTCGACGCAATACCATAAATTAGGTATTTTTTTTTTTTTCAAGACCAAGGTTGGTTTTCCAAGGTTGAGGACAGTTCTTGAACTAACAACTTCCCGGAAGAACATTCAAAAGATTATGTGTGAAAGAAAATAGAGAAAGAAATTAAATACATATCAGAGACGGCGCTCAGCACTCTCTATTTTTGACTCTTTAAACTCTTATATTTGTGATTTTGACGTGAGCGTACGTTTTGGAGGATCAGGAACTAGATTTTTTTGCCACTTCCTCTCTCTCTAATATATTAAGTAAATGTAATTTTCATTTCAGTGTTCTCATTGAGAAAAGAATTTGGAAAAGTAGGGATATCTGATGTACGTTTATACTATTTGTGCTTTTTGTGTACTTGGCCGTATTTTTGGCTTCAAGATACACTTTCTCTTATCTTAATAGATTTGAAGTTTCCTTTCTACCCCCAATAGCACGTGAAAGTCTCAGCTTCATTCCCCGAGTTGCCCTTAAGATATTGCAGATATGCTGTTTCGATAATCTGAGAGTTTCAACTCTATCAGCCAAGCTGTTCCCAAGATTTCCTAGACACGGTATTTTGATAACCTCAATGCACATAGTGTCTTTTGATTTAGCTGTAAGCTATCCTCTAAGAAATAGTTCAAATTTTAATTACCAACTCCCCCCCTCTCCTAAATGCTCCCTGATATTATCAATTATATACCCCAAGCCGTTCCCAAGGTATTGCAGATACACCATTTTGACATTCAAAGTGTCCATCAAAAAGTGTCTTTTGAAATGCCTTGCTAATTTAGCTCCCTGATAGCGCTAATTTAATCTCGCTAATTCTCGCTAATTTAGTCTCATAGGAGCTTTTAGTGCACAAATATTGTTTGATGGATTAGCCACATAAATTTTTTACCCCCTTCCTCCTCCCCAAACACAAAATTTCAAATCCCCCTGCCCCATTATCACCCTCCTTTCCCCAACAGCCCCTTTGAATTTGGCTTCAGAACCCAGCGCACTCTTAAGAAATTCCAGATATGCTATTCCGAAGACCGTACACACGGTGTCTATAATGTACCTCTCCTTCCTATCGTAATCCAAAATTTAAGGTTCACTTAACCCCTTTCCTGTGACTTCCTGAAATTTTCAGCTCCATCTCTAAAGTGATTGTCGAGATCATGCAGATAATTTGGACATTTTTGTACAAATAGTATCTTTGATTTAGCCTACTCGGTATGTAAGTCCCCTGGGCTGTACAGCGAGAGGGGAATCATCCCATTCCTGAATCCTAAATCCTACTCAGTATGCATACCGTTTCCAGAAAATACCCCTGGGAGACAAAGTTTTTGGGTCCTTTTTCAAACAACATTCCATGTGAAGTGGCCGGGAATTTTTTTTTAGCCCTTTTCGGGCCCTTTGTGGGATGTGTATAGGGGGATAACCAATATTTTGTGCTTTTCTTGTGTATTTAGATTCCCTCAGAGGACTTAAGAATATAAGTTTTGAGCCAGTTAGGAAAAAGAACAACATAATTTTTACCCTTTTTCGGCCACAATGGGGGAGGGATATAGCCCCAAAATTTCATATGTATGTTAGCCACCTCTTGTCCCAAGGATTTATGGCTGTTAAGTTTTCAATTAACCAGGCAAAACAAAAAGCTTTCGGGTGATTTCTGGGCCCCTTTTCCTTCACCATAACAAATTATTGGATCTTTATTACCTTGAGAAGGATCCCTGACAGGGGCGGATCCAGGATTTTTTTAGGGGGGGGGGGGCAAAATACGTTGATCAACAAAAAATTTTAGGGGGGGGGGTGCAAAATAGGTTGATCCAATAAACTTGCGTTATGAGCAAGTTTAATTAACGCAAACTTGAGGTAATTAAGTAAATTACACTATTTTAGACTACGCTAAGGGGGGGGGGTGAGCCCCTTGCCCCCTGGATCCGCCATTGATCCCTGAGAGTTTCAATCGAATCACAGACCTAACATCTAACAAGCCTCTCTTTTCCAATATAAAGTATATATGTAAACAATTGCCAATTTACATTATTTAAGGCACTTGCCTCAAGGGCTTTCAGGGCCTGTAAACCCTGGACGGATATTTATTGAGCTTTCTGATGGTTTTAAACAAAATAAATATCAAACAATTTTGATCAGATATTTAAGGTCATAGGGGGGGGGGGTTCGTTGCCTGTCCTCTTGTCATTTTTAGTCCTTGAAAATGACACTAAAACTTTAAATTTCCAGTCGCTTTAGGCCCTTTCAAAGCTCGAACTGACAGCCGTAGAAAATTGAAAGATGGCTCTTTCGAAAGAAAATTCAAGTTATAGAGCCTTAAAAAAAGGCCAAATAGATTGCGCCACGGGAAAGTAGCGTTATCTTGTCCCAGGGAGAACTAATGCGCTATCAATCAAAATTTTGAGATTGAGCCACCGTGTGGCACCACTTCCTTTGCTTTAATTTTGACTAATATTCGCTTTCAATAAGATTATTGTAAAACTATATGTTGAACTTCCTAGTTTTGGAGGTCATGGTACCGCACAGTGGTGGATTTGATCCTAACGACGGACATAGTCTATTCGAAATAAACAGTTAATATGGATATAGACATTATTTTAAAGCTTTTCTCATAACGCTTTGTTCTCTCAATGAAAATTCTGAGAACTATGGAAAGGGTATTTCCATAGCCGCTTAGTTTCAGAGGTGATTAAATAAAAAAGGAAGAAGTTTTTTTTCAACTGAAAGTAAGGAACAACATTAAAACTTAAGACGAACAGAATTTCTTACGGATATGAGGGGACTGTCTCGTTCATAACCCTCCCCCTTTAAGCTAAATTCTTAAAGTTCTTTAACAATACTTTGCATTCAAATTCAACGACTCTTGTGTTTCAGAAGTCGTCCTTAAAGAATTGTGACAAAAAGTCAAAATTAGTGTCAAGAGCTACAGCTGAGAAAGGGGCAGCCCTCATATATAGATTTCTGTTCATTTTAAGTTATAATGTCGCTCCTTACTTTCAGCTGAAAAAAAATTTGTTTGTTTTTTCTTTCAGTTCTGACGGTTTTTTTATATCATGCCAGGAAATTTCCCCTTGAAAATTTCTCTAGAATATTTGCTCCCCACGGAAAATTCCCTCGTGGAAAATCCCCCGAAGAAATCTCCCTATAAAAAGAAATACATATAACAAATACTGTACGCAAATAATGGGCAAATACTGTATTACAGCCCTTTCCCCAGGGACTATGGATGTTCACGTCATTCCCAAAAGTATAGTTATTGTACCTTTCAACTTGGCTGAATTAAATGGCTATTTTAAAATTTTTATAGGATACCTTTGGAAGGGAAAAGCGTAGGAGAGGGGTTATTTGCCCTCAAATCTTTTTGGTTACTGAAAAAGGACACTAAAATTCTTGATTTCCGTTCGAATGAGCCCACTCCCGATCTTCGAGAATTATTTGTTCGATACGATCACCCCTGGGAAAAAAAAACAAAACAATAAACACGTGTTCGTGACCTTTCTTCTGGAAAAAGTAACAAAATTCCCTATTTTTGTAGGTAAGAACTTGATACCTCAGCAGTAGGGTTCTATGATATGCTTAATCTGATGGTGGGATTTCATTAAGATATCTTGACCTTTTGGGGGTGTTTCTCCCAGCTTTTGAGGGGTAACATTAAATTTAATTCATTTTATAAATTTGGCATGATCATAAAAAGCCAACTTTTTCGGTGTATCTCTTGTTACTGAAATTTCGTTTTTCAGAATTTCATTTACTATTGGGCCAAGTTTCTCCTTGCTTACAGTTCGTTACCACGAACTGACTGATATTTGTTTCTTGTATAACATTCTTCCCTAAACATACATAATGTGCATAAAACATTAAGTGATATTACAGAGAGTTTATCCAATAAAACCAATGGTTATAGAGCATTGCATAGTTTATTCGCAGAATATCGCATATAATTCTTGTATAGGAAGGGAACTATTTTAGACAACTTGAACAACCTTCCTAATGTACAGAGCTGTATTTTGGAAAATTATACCTTACCTCGAAAAGAGAAACACTAAACAAGCTGTTTTTCTCCAATATAGTTCCGCAAAACTTCAAGTTTGATATTAAGAGTGAGGTTTAAGGGGATAGTAGCCTTTCTTCTGTTTATGATACCGTCAAAATGGTATTAAAAACGAACAGAAATAAAGAAGAAAAAGTCTTTAAAAACAGCAGCATTAAAACCAAAAATTAATGTAAGTTATTTTGTATCTTTTGGGATTTGCCCCCTCCTCATCACCCAGCTCTTTAACCTAAAGGTTGAATCTTTGCACCCGATATCTTAGGAACGACTTCTTAAATACAAGGTCAATTGGAATGGGTATAAAAAAAATTTTCGTGATTATAATTACTATTATCATTTATGTTTTCATTCTCACTATACAATACTATAATGCGTGGAGAAACATTTAGAAAACACCTAAAAATCCAAATAGTAAACATACATATCAAACATAAAAATGGAATTTTTTCTTATTATTTTATAATCTTATTGTTGTGCATTTGACTTGAGTAATAAAATTTTCAGTTCAAATCTCTTAGAAAGAAGCCTGTAAGCAAAACACTTACCATTACTTACATCTATTTGCTGTCATAAATGCTTTCAGTAAGGCATTATTAAATTTAGCGTAAAAAGTGGGAATTAAGAAGCGAGAAGCCCCTCATATACCAAAGGATTTTTATTCATTTTCAGTTTTAATGTTGCTCCTTACTTTCAGTTGAAATAATTTAATAACAGAAGAAGAGGTACTTGTTTTTTTCACTTTTTTTTCTGATTAGTGTTTTGAAATGTATTTTCTTATATTGATAAATGGGTTTCACTAGTTTGCATCATTTTGGCTCAATCAATATTTAAACTTTATACCAGAAGAATTTTCTCAAAAATTTCCTATGGAATGTGGTTGTCGGAATTAAGCTTTTGAACAACTCCTTTATCCCTCTGTCCGTAAATGTGATTCTGAAGAATATCCATCAGATGAGCTGAAAAGTGAAAAGTTAGACCAGTTTGTGCAAGAACAACCCAAGAAGAGGAATTTTCCACCAGAGAAAATATGAATAACAACGAAAAAAGGCTACCTGGTTTATCATATTTTTGGTGGTTTATTCCTGGGCTCACTAGACTGAAGTGAAGTCATATTGGCTACTATTGCTCCTATATAATAATTATGAGAATCCATACGGATTCTATTCAAGGTAATATTTTATAGCACGTAATTAAAGACTATAGAATTGGAAAGCAGTAAAATATTGAATAAAGCAAATAATGCAAAATCAGTAAAAGTCATTTTTTTGTCCGTGACGAGGAATAAATTCGTCATTTTTCTTTACTTAGTATATTAGCTTTTTTAATATGGTTTATAGGCCATTAGGAAAGGTGTAAAAAGGATATCTTATTAATTGTGTTTTCGATGACAAATTTTGCAACGTATTAGGGTAGAAGTCAACTCTTGTATGAAAGAACAGCTGTCTTCCTTTTTTGAAGATCAGTATTATTTTGTATGGGACAAACATTTACCAATTACCATAATAGGAATCTTCTACAATTTTCTCCAGCAATGATCAATATTTTAGTGAAATGCGGTAATTTTGGTTAGGATGGTTGAAAAAAGGCTCACAGACAAAACTGTGGCGAATTAAAGTTTATGGGAGGGGGGTGATTTTTTGAACAGACAGATATCATATACAGCATTTAAATGTTTTCGACTAATTGGCTCTCTCAGAATCTTTAATTACTGGCAATTTGACCCTACTTGACCAAACTTGTTGTTTTACTGCATAAAATGGTAGTTTTTTGTGACGCGAATCTCTTTATGACTTAAAAGGGCTCTAGAACTGTTAGTTTTTGTGAAAATGAGCCATTACATGATAGATAATCTAGCTCAATATATTCACTCATGGCAGAAAAAGGGAGACACAATGATCATGCTATTCGTATTTAATGGTGATTTTTTTTCAGGATTGGTAACTGTAAGTATCCGCTGTAAATTTTTGTCTATAAAAAATGAATGGTTATCTCAAATTTGAAATAAATAGTATTTTGCCCCTGTGTGGGCTAAAATTGATGTTCTGTGGCATAAAATGGCCCTTGGCTACGGCGCGATCTTTTTCGTGAGTGAGGAGGTCACTGCATGTTTTCAATTCTATCCAAACAAGCCCCTTACCTATATTATATGAGCCTTGGCTTGATGCGATCACCCCTGGTAAAAAAATAAGAGATACAAAAAAGAATAAAAAATGAGACATTACTGATACCCAAGGAAAAAAAAAAGAAATTTTCTAAGTGACGCGGTCGTTTCTTAATGGCGCCTTTGTCCTAGAAGCTAAGGAATAATATTTGAAGGCCTTTTAATTGAAAACCATTCAACCAAATTCAACCAACCTTCAGACGTCAAATTTAATTTAAGTGTTCAAAGGAAGTTATCTGTTAAACGAAACACAATCAAGAATTACGCTGTGTAAGATCTGACAGAAAGCGGTTTTCTCTCTAGGATCGATTAGGATTTGCTTATTTTGAGTGAGAAAAACAACGATATATGTATATTTTGATTAAATATTTAACCTATAGAGGTGGTTAGGGGTTATGATAAGGTTAGGTATTTAATATAATGCGTTCTCTGCGGCCTGCTTTCCATAATTCTTTGTCGTTTTCATTAGGATTAACCTAACTTCCTTCTTAGGTGTGTTTCGTTTAACAGACAAGTCCGTATTTAAATTTGTCCTTCTTTTTAGTATATGGGAAGATGGTACCAGCAAGAAAGACTATTTTCACTGATAGAAACCGTTGGACATTGCTGGGTACATGAATATTTCTTAGATCCAGAAGAGGGAGGAAAATTCAATTTGGAAATGCGATTTAACATGTAACGTATGCAATCTATTTTTGGCAACTTCTCACGTCAATTGATTGAAAATACCAAGCTTTCATGATTAAAATAATGAGCAAGATTCAAACTTAAAACTTTGAGAAATTAGCCAAGGTAAGAAGTAAGCTAAACCACCTAAAGTTTTTTTTTTTTTAGTTGTAACAGATTGAACGCTTTAATGGAAGCATAGAACTCTTGAACCGTCTGATCATTGTAAAAAAAAAAGAATTTGGAGGAACACGGTGAACAAAAATATTAGAATTTAAAAAAAGAATTTATGCAAAACAGTATGTTACCTATCTTGATGTTCAACCCAGCGTAAAGAAGCATCGTAATGGAGTAAACAAAAGTGACCTATACTTCTAATCCCTCAGTACTGATTTTTTGTTTATTCTGTGTTCCCAGTGAGATACAAATGGTAAAAACATTTTACTGCTTATTGTTTTTTTTAATGCATCTTTAGGGGTGATTACCAGATTTTACCAAGATGACAAGATGCAATAAAACCATCTTCTTGCTAAAATTTCTACTTTCTACTCTTTTTTTTCCTTTTTTTTTATAAATGTCCAAGAGGATCTAAATTGAAAACAAACCAAATTACACAAAATAAATTCAAAAAATTTATTGCGTCATAACTGAAACGAAAATCTTTTAATAATGAGTTATGTTTTTTAAAGTAGCGGGTTAAAATTTTTACTTTTAATTAAAAGGTGTTCGTTTCAATTTTAAATGGAAATGCTTCATGGTCTAAAACATTATCTACTTAGTCATTTCTCGTTTCAAGCATGAAATGATTTGATAAGAGTGGACAACCAAGCAAAATACCTAGGCTACGACTATGAAGAAGAATTTCTCTTTTCTATAGTAATAAAATATTTGAGAGCCTACGACTTCTTTTTAGAATGAATAAAATATCGTCACCTGTGGGAATTAATTAATATATTTTGATTCTGTCCCAGAGCTACGAGGCGCTTTCTATCAGGTTGAAGTCATAAAAAGAATAACTAAGAAATTTATTTTGAAATATCTAATTGAAAAAGAATAAACAAAAAGGAGAAAAACAAAACAAAATTTATACCAACCACACAATTTTGTTGGAACAACCCGCAAAAACACAGCCTATGAATCTGATCATAAATCGAAT
This sequence comes from Artemia sinica, assembly GCA_027921565.1. NCBI lineage: Eukaryota > Metazoa > Arthropoda > Branchiopoda > Anostraca > Artemiidae > Artemia > Artemia sinica. Next base: position 36,248,829 of record CM051265.1, read on the forward strand.
GTGGTGCTACATTTACAGGTAGAGATGTTGTAACGTTTTTCGTTGGCGAAAGTGGTGTTACCAGGGTGTCCCTTACCTTATTTTTTTTTTTTTTTGCCAAAAATGTAAATTAAGTCACGTTGTTTTCTATCAACAAATTGAATAAGGCCAATATATCGCTACATTTAATCACATCATTTCTGTTTTCTTTTGTTTAGTCCTATTGATTTTATTAATGATTACTCTAATCCCCCCTCCCAAATAGAATCTGGGGGAGTCTATAATGAAGCATATGTACTGTATATGCTCAAGACAATATTTAGGGGGGGGCGTATTTCCTCCAACTTGTTAATTGAAGCTTGATGGAGTTTCATGGTTGCTTAAACCTAGTAAATAGCGAACCTTGTCACATGTACCCCCCCCCCTTCCCTAAAAAAAATAACAAAAAAATTTTTAGTTTGAAAAATTTCTTAATTTATAGTAATTTTAGAAATCCCCGGGGGTGTATAAGATTTTTATGTAAGGGGTGGTCGTATAAATTTCGAAGGTGGCTCATTTGATCTTTTTATTAGTCAAAAGTTACCGGAGGATATCTACCCCCCCTCCCCCCTCCCCGCATACACACAACCCCTTTACCCGAATGAATGTGATTAAAATTTTGAGATAACCATTTTGTTTGAAATAATCCAACGATTACAAAACTTCGGGGGCAACATACCCAAACCCCAGGATCCCGGGGAAGGGTTGTAACCTATGCCCTGGGGACATATAGAGTTTTTTATTGAAGAAGTTGTCGTATAAATGTTGGAGGGGACTTAAATGATTAGAAATTTCAAATTTCTAATTGCGTTTAAGAGTCAAAAGTGACCTGATGGTACCCCCCCCCCCCCAACCCTCTTTTCCCCAAATACATCTGATAGAATTTTTTACATAGCCATTTAGTTCAAAATAGACCAAAGATCATATAACAAAAACCCCAGGGATAACACAGCCTCCGAGAAACCAGAGGCAAGTGTTGTAATTTATGCCCCAAGGCCATATAAAGTTTTTATGGAAGGGATGGTTGTATAAGCTTCTAAGGAAGCTCATTCAATTTAAATAAGAATTTCTAGTATTCTTATTAAGAGCCACAAGTGATCGGGGGGCAACTAGCCCCCCCCCCCCTAACCCAAAGCCCTCTTTACCAAATGCATTCGATCAAAATTTTGATTTAGCCATTTTGTTTAAAATAGTTTAAAGATCAAATAGTGAACACTCTGAGGTCACTACACCCCCCAGAGCCCGGGGGCGATTGTTGTAAGCTATACCCCGGGGCATATAAGGTTTTATGCAAGGGGTGGTCGTATGAATTTCAGAGATGGCTCATTTGATTGGAATTGAAATTTCTAGTTACCCTTTTAAGAGTCGTCAAAAGTGATCGGAGGGCATCTTCCCTTAAACTCCACACGCTCTTTTCCCAAAATATATGGCATCAAAATTTTGAGATAACCATTAAGCTTGAAATAGCTGAACGATCAGATGAAAAACTACTCGGGTTCAACATACCCCTCCCCAATCCGGGGGAAGGGTTGTAATTTGTGTCCAGGGGGCTTATAAAGTTTCTATGGAAGAGGTGGTCGTATACTCTTTAGAGGCGGCACAACCCTCCAGAGTCCCCAAGTTCTTACGGAAAAGGTGGTCACATAAACTTCGGAGGGGACTCAAATGATTAGAAATCGAAAGTTCTAGTTCCCTTTTTAAGATTCAAAAGTGATCCAATGGCAACTATTCAAATCCAGCATCAAGATAAATATCGATATTAACAGTTTATCTTGTTTGGACTACTTGACTTTTCACGAAAAAAAATACGCCACTATCTAGCATTATTTCCTCTTCAACTGGCAAGCTCAATATACAGCTTTTGATATTTTGATTTCGATTTGGCTATCTCCGAATTTTCAATCACTAGCATCTTGGTACTCTTTGAGGTACAATCGTAATTTGCTTTTTCATGCGAGGATCAGAGGCAGCGCTATAGCGTTGCCTATAGTAAAGACCATACGGCTCCAATGTTTTATTAAAATTTATATTTACTTCAAAGGGGGCGCATTCGATTGGAAATCGAGAGTTCTAGTGCCCTTTTTAAGGGTTAAAAGTGATTGGAAGGCAACTAACACCCCTTCCACGCCCGCCATTTCCCCAAACACATCCAATCAAAATTTTGAGATAGCCATTTTGTTCTACTTAGTTGATTTCCAGATATAAATAATGTTTTTGACGAGGACACTCCCCCCACAGCCTTCAGGGCACGGCTTGTAAGTTTTGCACTGGGGGCATATAAGGTTTTTATAGAAAGCTTTGTCGTAGAAACTTCAAAAAGGACTCATTCGATTGGAAGTTCAAAGGGCTAGTGCCCTTTTTAATAGTCGAAAGTGATTGGAGGGCAACTAACCCCCCTCTCACGCCCTACTTTTCGCCAAACACATCCAATAAAAATTTTGAGATGGCCATTTTTTTCAACGTAGTTTTAAATTCTGGAAATTAGGTCTTTGAGGATGACAACCCCCCCCCCCCCCACAACCCTCAGGCAAGGGTTGTAAGTTATGCCCTGTGTGCATATAAGGTTTTTATAGAAAGTGTTGTCGTAGAAACTTCAAAAAGGGCTCATTCGATTGCAAATTTAAATGGTTAGTGACCTTTTTAATTGTCAAAAGTGATTTGAAGGCAACTAACACCCCTTCCACGCCCACCATTTCCCCAAACACATCCAATCAAAATCTTGAGACAACCATTTTGTTCAACAGAGTTGGAAGTCCTGAAAAATTATATCTTTGAGCCGGACACTTCCCCCACAGTCTTCAGGGCAAGGGTTATAAGTTATGCCCTGGGGGCATATGTGGTTCTTATGGAAGGAATGCTCGTATAAGCTTCAGAGAGGGCTCATTTGATTGGAAATTGAAAGTTCTACTTCACTTTTTAAGCGTCAAAAGATATCGGAGATTAATCAGCCCCCAGCCCTTTTTTCCCAAATGCATCCGAAACAAATTTTGAGATAGCTATTTTGTTAAAAATAGTTCTAACAAAAAAAAGTTCTAACATCATATGACAAAAGCTCCGGTGACGACACAGCCCCCCAGGGCCCGAGGGTAGGCGTTGTAAGTTATGCCCTTGGGGCATATATGGTTCTTATGGAAGGGATCCTCGTATACACTTCAAAGAGGGCTCATTTGATTGGAAATTGAAAGTTCTAGTTCACTTTTTAAGAGTCAAAAGATATTGGAGGGCGCCTAGCCCCCCCCCCCATCCACGCGCTTTTTTCCTCAAACGCATCCAATAAGACATTTGAGATAGCCATTAAAAAAAAAAAAAATCAAAGACCATACAACGAAAACTCAAGGGTCGACACAGCCCCCTAGGGCCTGAAGGCAGGCGTTGTAAGTTATGCACTGGGGGAATATATTGTTCTTATGGAAGGGATGCTGGTAAAAACTTCAGAGGGCTCATTTGATTGGAAATTGAGACTTCTAGTTAATTTTTTGAGAGTCAAAAGAGATTGGAGGGCAAATAGCCCCCCCCACGCTCTTTTTCCCCAAAATACATCCGATAAAAATTTTGAGATAGCCATTAAGTTAAAAATTATTCAAAAGTCAAATAACAATAACTCAGGTGTCGACACAACCTCCAGGGCCCCTGGGCAGGCGTTGTATGTTCTGCCCTGGGGCATATATAGTTCTTATGAAATTCATGCTCGTATAAACTTCAGAGAGGGCTCTTTTGATTGTAAATTGAAAGTTTGAGCTCACTTTTAATGGTCAAAAGAGATCCGAAGCGCAACTAGCCCCTCCACCCCCCCCCCAACGCCTAGTTTCTTCAAATACATCTGATGGAAATTTTGAGATGGAAATTTTGTTAAAAATAGTTCAAAAGTCGGATAAAAAGAACTCCGGTGTCAATAAAACCCCCCAGGGCCCTGGGGAAGACTTTATAAATTTTCAAACAGTTCGTGGTAACGAACTGTAAGTGAGGAGCGACCCGGCTCAATGGTAACCGAAACTCTAAAACACGGAATTTTGGTACCAATAGATACATCAAAAGAATCAAATTTTAATTCTGATTTCAAATATATAAGTTTCATCAAGTTTAATCTTACCCATCAAAAGTTACGCGCCTGAGAAAATTTGGCTGATTTTCGAAAAAAGGGGGAAAGACCCCCTAAAAGCTATAGAACCTTAATGAAATTCACACCATCATATTCAGCGTATCGGAGAACCCTACTGTAGACGTTTCAAGCTCCTATCTACAAAAATGTGGAATTTTGCATTTTTTGCCAGAAGAAAGATCACGGGTGCGTGTTTGTTTGTTTGTTTGTTTTTGTTTTTTTTTTCTTTTCCCCAGGGGTAATCATATTGACCCAGTGGCCCTAGAATATCGTAGGAGGGCTCATTGGAACGGAAATTAAAAGTTCCAGTGCCCTTTTTAAGTGACCCAAAAAAAGGGAGGGCAACTAGGCCCCCTCCCACGCTCATTTTTTTCTCAAAGTCACCCAGTTAAAATTTTGAGATAGCCATTTTGTTCAGCATAGTCAAAAATCTAATAAATATGTCTTTTACGATGACTTAATCCCCCACAGTTTCCAGGGGAAGGGCTGCAAGTTATGAACTTTGCCCATTGCTTACACTTTGTATTGGTTATTGGGAAGTAAATAGACATTTTCAGGAAGAATTTTTTTCTGGTGGGGGGGGGAGCTGGATGAGAGGGTTACTCGGAAGAATCTTTCCGTGGAGGATGTTTCTTTGGGGTAAGGGACATTTCTATAAAGGGGGCGCCGGATTTCCAAGCATTATTTAAAAATCGATCAGAAATTAAATAAAAAAAAACAAGTTTTTTCAACTGAAAGTAAGAAGCAACATTAGAACTTAAAATGAACAGAAATTATTACGTATATGAGGGGGTTCTCCCCCAAGTCAATACCTCGCTCTTTACGCTACAGTTTTTTTTTAGTGCTTTCAAAAGAGCTATCTATTCTAATTAAACGGCCTTTGTGATTCAGGGGTTTGTGAATTAAATTTTTTTTTAACTTTTAACGTAAAGAGCGTGGTATTGACTAAGGGGAGAACCCCATATGCTGATTCTAAATATATGAATTTTATTAAGTTTAGTATTACTCATCAAAGGCTACGAGCCTGAGAAAATTTACCTGATTTTTTAAAGAGGGGGGAAACATCCCCTAAAAGTGAAAGAATTTTAATGAAAATCACACCGTCAGATTCAGCGTATCAGAAAACCCTATAACATAGGTTTCAAGCTCATATCTGCAAAAATCTGCAACTTTGTATTTTTTGCCAGAAGAAAAATATACGAATATAGAAGTTCGTTACTTAAGTTAATTTGTAAATTACGTCAGAACCAAATTTAGAGACAGCCATTTAGCAAAAGAAAAGTATAATTTTTATGCAAATTTTGTTTATTTATTCAATGACGGTGAGCCAAAATAAAAGCTGCATTAACTAAAAAACGATCAGAAATTAAATAAAAAAAATAAGTTTTTTTAAACTGAAAGTAAGGAGCGACATTAAAACTTAAAACGAACAGAAATTATTTTGTATATGAAAGGGACTGTCCCTTCCTCAACGCCTCGCTCTTTACGCTAAAGTTTGACTCTGTCTCACAACTTTATTTTTTAAAACAATAAAAAACTTTAGCGTAAAGAGCGAGGCGTTGAGGAGGGGACAGCCCCTTTCATATACGGAATAATTTTTGTTCGTTTTAAGTTTTAATGTCGCTCCTTACTTTCAGTTTAAAAAACTTGTTTTTTTTATTTAATGTCCTAAAGGCACGTGTTGTTCCTGTGAAAGAGATGCTCGTATAAACTTCGGAGAGGGCTCACTTGATTGGAATTTGAAAGTTCTTGTTCAGTTTTAAGAGTCAAAAGAGATCGGAGGGCAACTTGCCCCCCATACCCTCCTCCCTCACTCAACGATAAAAATTTTAGATAGGCATTTTGTTAAAAAATAGTTCAAAGTTCAGTTAACGAAAACTCCGGTGTCGACAAAGCCCCCCAGGGCCCGGGGGTAGGCGTTGTAAGCCATGCCCAGGGGGCGTATATGGTTGTTATGGAAGGAATGCTCGTACAAACTTCATTGAGGGCTCATTTGATTGGAAATTGAAAGTTGTAATTCACTTTTTAAGAGTCAAAAGTGATCGGAGGGCAGCTAGCCCCCCCCCCACACTCCATTATTTTTTCCCAGAGGCACTTAATATAGAAGAGGTTTTCGTATAAACTTCAAATGGGGTTCATTCGATTGGAAATCGAGAGTTCTAGTACTCTTTTTAAGAGTCAAAAGTGATCGGAGGACAACTAACCCCCCCCCCCCTTCCAAGCCCTTTCCCCCAATTGCATCTGATAAAAATTTGAGGGAGCCACTTTGTTAAAAATAGTTCAAAGACCATATAACAAAAACTTCTTTATATATGGCCATTTCGTTAAAAATAGTTTCAAAGGTCAGATAAGAAAAACTCCTGTCTCGACGCAGCCCCCCAGGGGCATGGGTTGTATGTAAATCCATGGGGGCATATATGGTTCTTATGGAAGGTATGCTCGTATAAACTCCGGAGAGGGCTCATTTGATTTGAAATTAAAGTTCTAGTTCACTTTTAAAGAGTCAAAAGATATTGGAGGGCAACTAGCCCCTCCTTCCATGCTCTTTTTTCCTCAAACTCATCCAATAAGAACTTTGAGATAACCATTTAAAAAAAAAATAGTTCAAAGATCATATAATGAAAACTCCGGGGTCGACACAACCCCCAGGGCCCGGCGGCGGGCGTTGTAAGTAATGCTCTTATGGAAGGGATATAGTTCTTATCGAAGGGATTCTCGTATAAACTCCGAAGAGGGCTCATTTGATTTGAAATTGAAAGTTCTTGTTCACTTTTTAAGAGTCAAAAGAGATCGAAGGGCAACTAGCCCCCCTCTCCTCGTCCTATTTTCCTCAAACCCATCCGATAAGAACTTTGAGAGAACTATTTTTTTTTTCAAAATGGTTCAAAGATCATGTAACAAAAACTCCGGGGTCGACACAATCCTTCAGGGCCCGGGGTAAGTGTTGTAAGTTATGCCTGGAGGGCATATACAGCTGTTGTGGAAGGGATGCTCTTATAAACTTCAGAGGGCTCATTTGATTGGAAATTGAAAGTTCTAGTTCAGTTTTTAAGAGTCAAAAGAGATCAGAGGCAACTGCATCCGATAAAAATTTTGAGATAGCCATTTTGTTAAAAGTAGTTCAAAGGTCAGAATAAAAAAAAAACTCCGTTGTTGACACAACCACCCAGGGCCCGAGGGCAGGCGTTGTAAGTTATGCCCTGGGGGCTTATATGGTTCTTATGGAAGGGATGCTCATATAAACTTCAGAGAAGGCTGATTTGAATGGAAATTGAAAGTTATAGTTCAATTTTTAAGAGTCAAAAGAGATCGGAGGGCCTCTAACCCCCACCACGCCCTTTTTCCCCAGACCCATCTGGTAAAATTTTGAGATACCCGTTTTTAAAATAGTTCAAAGGTCAGATAACAAAAACCGGTGTCGACACAATCCCCCCCCCCAGGGTTCAGGGAGCAGGCATTGTAAGCTATGTTCTGGGGCCGTATATGGTTCTTATGAAAGAGATGCTCGTATAAACTTCAGAGAGGGCTCATTTGAATGAAAATTAAAAGTTCTAATTCATTTTCTCAGAGTAAAAAAAGATCGGAAGGTAAGTAGCCCCTCCCGCCCTCCACGCCTTTGGGTTTATCGGATGGATAAACCCATCCGATAAAAATTTGAGGTGACCATTTTCTTATAACTAGTTCAAACATCAGATATTAAAACTACGGGGTCGTCACCACCCAGGGCCCAGGGACAGGCGTTATTAATTATACTCTGGGGGTATATATAGTTCTTATAGAAGGGATGCTCGTATAAACATCAGAGAGGGCTCATTTGATTGAAAATAGAAAGTTCTAGTTCCCTTTTACAGAGTCAAAAGAGACAGAAGGGAACTTAGCCCCCCACCCACGCCCTTTTTCTCCAAACCCATCCGATAAAATTTTGAGATAGCAACTGTTAAAAATAGTTCAAACACCAGATAATAAAGACTCCGAGGTTGACACAACCCCAGTTTTTGACTTAGATTTTGTTACTTTGATACCAGTTGTAATACTTTGATGAACATTTGATTTTTTTAAAGTTTGATTTTGAAATAAGGAATTTTTAAAAACTTGAAACTTTTTGCAATCAAAAACGAACAGAACTTAATTAAAAAAAAACTTTCCGAAAAATAAGTTTTTCAAAGAAAAGTAAAGGCTATTTTGAAATCAAGCTAAGCAGATACAAATACCTGTTAAAATTCAAACTCAAAACGACCAGAAATTACTATTAAAGAATAAATGATATCCAAAACGAACAGGAATTAAGTAAGCAATCATAGCAAAAAACATACAACAAGTAATAATATGAATGAATAAATAGATCTTAAAGCGAGTTATGCTTAGATTGAATACGAAAATCAAGCTTGGAACGAACAAGAGTTTCGGTATCGCCTCCTTCTCTCACTGTAAAAGTCTAAAACCTACTGTGTATTTGAAAAACTTATTTTTCGGAATTTTTTAAATTAATTTTAATAAGTAACAACTTTTCAAGATAAAAATATGAAACAGATAAGCGCAATAATATGGTTTGGGATATAATACGGGAAATTAATGGAACAAGACTGTATTGAAACTCATTAGATAATTTTTAAAATCACAATAAATCATTTCGAGAAAATAAAAGTGATAGACTTACTTCGTATTTTGGGCTCAACACTATTCGCGCTGATATAAATTGTAAAACAATACTAAACAAGTTGCATCATGTTAACTACGAAGATTTTGTGTAAAAATGAGGCAAAAACAAATAATCATTCAAACAAGACTCGTTTTTATATATTTTTGAATGGGGCCATGTGTGGTCACTGTTGCCTTGTTTAGTACCTCAGACTTTTTAGCCAATTATAAATAAAGTTTTAGCTATTGTTTTAATTGGTTATTGTATAACTTCTAACCACTTTCCATCATTTAGGAATGGAAGGGAAACATCAACTGGGCTCAATGTTTACCAGCAAAAAAAAGAAGACCCAGCCGCTTTTACTTCCATGTTTTTCAACATACCTTGTAAGTAACACTCCTTCTTTTAATCTCTTCCATTTATTATCTTCCTTGTTGTATGGAAAATTTCCTTGTAAACAAAGTAAATACGGTACTTATCTCTTATGCCCACCGCACATCAACAATTAGGCTGTGTAAAACTCGAAAACCAACCAGTTTTATCTGTCTGTGGTAAGAGACAATTAGCTTACGCTGAGTGGAAAGCAAGTGGCGGGTGACATAATACATTGGACATATTTGATTGGGCTATATATTTGCATATTAGGGGGGTTGGTAAACTGTTTGGATAGCATGAAGTTGGAAAATAATTACTGTCTGACCTCTGGCTGTCTTCATAATATGCTACTTCATAATATGCAGAATAATTATAGCTGACACATTTTGCATGCAGACCCGCTATACTTTACCCCCATCCCTCCCAATGTAAAAATATATATTCCAAATTTGATTCTAAAGTATTATATTTTCATCCTGTATAGGTATTTTTTATTAGGATTGACCTAACTTCTCTTCTTGAGTGTAGTGGGTGTATGAGATAAGTACCGTAAATACAAATTATATATTACTACGCTTGTCAAAAAGTCTTCAATTCTTAATGGACGGCTCGCACACTGATACAAAAAGTAAATGGAGTTTATAATGCTTCTTTACACAGAGAAACAAGTATCTTGTAACAGTTTGCATTTATTTATTTGTGACCATTTAGATTTTAAGTTGAAAATAACAGCAGTTCTAGGCAATATTTTTTTCTCTTTCTCTCTCTCTCTCTCTCTTCTCTCTCTCTCTCTCTCTCTCTCTCTCTCTCTTTGTCCTATATGATATAGCCAATAGTTAATTTATAATTATTAGTCACAATATAACCTGGTTTGGTCCTACATCAAATATGCCCAATTTGCAATCTATCCGTAACCTATTTCCAAATGCAGGGGGAATGCTGCAGCAATCACTCAATCAGTGTTCTTTTTGTGCTAGTATTATACCAACGCGCTAAAAAAAAGTCGCTTTTGAAAATATAGTAATGTTAAGAGTTTTAAACCAATAAATTTACATTCTTACATTGAAGTTCGTGGGTTTTTTATTTTTCCTTTATGTCACAATTTCCAGCCTCAAATCCTATGACTGACCTCAAACACTAGCCGTACTATCTTATTTTGTATGCCTCTTGATATTCCTTTGACTTTTGTCCAAAGGGATTTTTTGTACATGTACTGTGTCAGACAAAATATATCAAATAAAAATGTAGTTGAGGCAAATTTCCTAAATCGAACAAACTTGGGAATCAACTTTATTTGTTTATCTGTTCTCCTTGCCAATTGATAATTATCTTATTTTACCACCCATTTTACCCATTTTACATCAGTGTCACATGAAAAAAAAGCCGACAGAAGTTAGTATTATGACTATAAACAATTATTCGTCAGTGGAACAATTTTTAAGTATGAGGATAGAGAGAACTCCCTAGAAAAATAAGTGATTTTACTGCTAGCTAGTATTAATAGCTCCCATTTGCCGCATTTATCAATTGCTTATACTACATCTTGTGTTCTGTTGGGTTTTACTTGACCCTACTCAATTCAAGATTAGCGGCGACATGGTGAAGAGTTTAGTTTTCTGATTTATCAAATATAAAACAAGATTTTTCAACTGAAAGTAAAGAGCGATATTAAAACTTAAAACGAACACAAATTACTACGTGTATGAAGAGGGATGGCTCCCCCTCAGCACCTCGCTCTTTACGCTAAGGTTTAATTTTATCCCAATTCTTTAAGAATGACTCTTGAAACACAAAGGTCATTTAATTAGAACAATAGGAAGCTTTTTTTTTAAGTACTAAACAACTGTAGCTCCTCACTTTCAATTGCAAAAGCTGTTTTTTTTTTATTTCTGATCATTTTTTAAATAATTTTTTAAATTACTGATCATTTCTTCAATAATTTCAGGAAATCTGGATCCACCTTCACAGAAAGTCCCCCCCCTCTCCACGGAAATATCTTCTAGTCAATTCAATATCGGTGAAAATTTATACCCTAGTAAATTACCCTTAATATCTCCACGTGTAAAATTAAGTAGGCAAAGAGAAAGCAAGACCTATTAAAAGAATTTCTTATAGGAATTCAGGCAATTTCTCCCAGTGTAAAATATCTCCTGAAAAGTTCACCCCCTGGAAACTTCCCTCTCCATGGAAAATCGCCCAACAGATAATTCGTCCCATCCCCACCTGAAAAATGTATGCATACTTTCCAATAGCAAATACTATACGTAAACAATGGAAAAATTTTGTAAGTTGAAGTCCTTTTCACAGGGGCCGTGGGGGTTCATGTTATCTCCAATGGTATAGTTATTGGGTCTTTCATCTATGATGAACAAATTGCTCTTTCAAAATTTTAATCTGACGACTTTGGGAAAAAAGGCGTGGGAGGGGGTCTAGTTGCCTTAAAATCTTTTTGGTCACTTAAAAAGAGCACTATAACTTTTAATTTCCGTTCGAATGTGCCCTCTCCCGATGACATAGGCCTACCGCATTGATATGATCACCCCTGGGAAAAAAACAAACACAAAACAAATGAACACGGATACGTGATCTTTCTTCTGGTAAAAAAAAAAAAAAATACAAAATTCCACACTAATGCTGATAGGAGTTTAAAACCTCTACATTAGGGTTCTCTAACACACTGAATCTGTCTGTGTGATTTTCATTAATATTTTTTAAAATTTTAGGGGTGTTTCTTCCCTTTTTCAAAAATCAGGTAATTTTTCTCAGGCTTGTAGCCTTTGATGATTAACCCTAAACTTAATGAATTTTATGCATTTGGAATCAGCATAATAAACACATTCTTTTGATATGTCTATTGGCATCAAAATTCCTTTTTTTTAGAGTTTCGATTACTATTGAGCCGCGTCGCTCCTTAATTACAGTTTGTTACAACGAACTGTTTGATAGAATTGAAGTATAAGCTGAAGTATAAACTCCAAATAGTGGTCAAAGCAGAAGTTATGAGTATTTCCTAAGGTTCAACACTATACTGCTTATTATTGTACAATAATTACAATTCAAATTGTACCGATTCTTAGCTAGCTGTCATCAAGACATGGGCCCCCATAAGCTGAATTTAAGTGGGTTGTTTACCTGGTCTAATCGACACTTCCAATGACGTATAATAGAAATCTCAAAACAAAAATATAAAATATAAGGCAACATCATTTAGCCAGGGGGGGGGGAGGCTAGAGCCTACTCCAGTCAGAGTCCTGAACAAACGTCTCTTAAGTGCATGAGCTCTTACTCTATTTACAACTTTAAAGACTGTATTTGTCACATTGCTCACACTCATAAACTTTCCAGTTATCGGCTATTGACGTAATATGAGTAGGGTGCCTCGTCTGGATTCTGATGCCTGTATAGGAATTCCCATGTTTTTTTGCCCACTTTACGTTCCATGGCACCTTTCCAAGGCAGATTACCAGAATGGTTATTTGGCAGTGTATAATGTGGTCAAACATGTTTTGAGAGTATGATCGTAATTATATAACTTAAGCAGACTGGTTTTTGAGTCAACATCCGTTTTTTAGGAGCCAATCAGAGAGTGGAGGTTGCTCCATATGTGATAACTTGATTGGTGATAGGATTTGAATAAAAGGAATGGTTTTCTTTATATTAGTAAGAGAATTGAATTCAAAGAGAATAGTTTATTTGAGAGGATATTAGTAGAGAAAAATGAGTGGTGCATTTACATTATTGGAGATTAATGATGGAGCCGACGGCAACAGCAACGATATACGAGTACCCAATGTGGCTGTGGAAATAGCCGGAGGCTGTAGACTATGCCTTGAATGGGACAATATGTATGCTAGATATGTGATATCATTAAGCAAGTTTAAGCAGGAGGAGCAACTATGTTTTTGCTGGAAAAGTGAATATTCTCCATATAAATAAACTTCGGTCAGCATTAGATGTCCTATAGAAATATATTGATGAGAACAAAATGCATCAGTGAATATTATTATTGTTGTAATTATAGTCAATAAAATTGTTTCTAAATCAAAGGTATTTTTCTTTCTATAGTAGACTAGCGTATATTTTTTAGAGTAGAAAAAAAAAATTCTGGTTAGTCTGTAGTTGGTTGTGAGAGAGTTAGGACTCTAAAAAATGGATAGATTTGAGAAAGAGCGAATCATGGGGAATCTAGTGCTTATGGAAAAATGTTTGATTCTAAATGACGATTTTCTAGAGCTGTCTATTCAAAGGAAGATATTTTCTCGGGGAATGCTTGTCGATATAATGAAAGTGATTCTCCATCATTAGACTATTGTATGAAGCTTCTACGTCGTGGTCCAAATGCATTTACACAATTTAGTGATATATTGATCACGACACGGCAAAATGATATTGTGGATATGCTTTTAAACATTAGTTTAGAAATTTAGGACATTTTTCATGAGAAAGATGGTGCTCAAGGATGATTTACTCCTCTCTCACTGTCTCCGAAATTTTTTCGTTGTTGCTAGCTCAGTTTCATTGTGGCAGTGAGAGTGTCAACACATGAAAAATGTTCCATACATGTCCGCTATGTATGTACACACTGGGCAGCTGGTCATCGTGTGAGAATTGCACAATGATTGATGAGTATGATGAAAAGTGTAGATTATGCAACCCGTGTAAATTGCATAGAGGATAGGCTGTACAAATTAAAGGTTGTAATTCATGTCTTGAAGAGGTGTTTGACTCTCATCCAAGAGGCAACCTATGCTCCAATTGCCATTATGATAAATGTAATCAGTGGGAGAATACATATCCCGGTATGATTGGAAAGAATCCTAAGCGTGATTTTGGTTTATTGCTACGAGATTGGTATCGTCGTGGTTTTAGATTGTTCTGGGAGGAGGAGCCGGGTCCAGCGATTCAACTGTTGGAACAAGCAAAGAATATGGTTTCTACGTCATCGTTGTCAAGACAATGACTACTATGATTATAAGCCCACTGATTTTTATTTGGCTGTGACGGAATGTGATTCGACACTTGAGGACACTGTTTGTGAAATTGCTTCAAATAAGCAAATTGAAACATGTGAATTCTATAGAATGAATGAGAATAGTATCATTGACTATACAAAGAGATATGACAATAGTGAAGTCACACTCTACTGTAGAAAATGTGACCCTGACATTGCACTACATCAGGATCAGTACACTGTGAATTCAGATAATCTACCTGCACTAGTTGTTGTCGACAAATACCTATACATAGTAGAAGATGAAATCTAAAGAGTAGAAAAGTCGTTTTATCATGTATATAAATTTTTATTAATAAACAATTTCACATACATTTTCAGAACATTTTATTCGTAGGGCCCTAAAATCAATATTAAATACGTTTGTAAGTATATTTTCCACTAGAATGTCGTTCAATCGAGGTAAGTCAACGTAGATGTTGAGAAACTGCTTGTAGGTATAGCCACGACATCTGAACATGAAAAAGAGTAGTGCATGAAAGCCACATGTCTTAGTCGTTAAATCCTGTACTCTTCGTTGATTTTGAATAATGGTTTTTCCACTGCTTTCAATAAAGTTGCTGATGTATGGAGTGTAGAATTTATATGATAGGCCAAGAGGATAAAAAATTTGATATTCTTCACTGTTTGAAAGATGCATAGCCAATGGCCGGTCGTCAAAGTCGATGGACTGCTATTAACAATGATTAGGGTATTGTTAACACTTGGAATTTTTTCAATGAAGTCCGAAAGTATGCAATAGGACTTGTACTGGGACATATATGGATTCATACTAAATACGTTGATTATTTGGTTTGTGTTCATGGTGCTAGGTCTAGTAGAACACTGCCGTCGGGTGTGATTTCCCAATAGGTTTCAAATTGACTCAGTGATATTACCGTGATACTCTCAGTCAGAGCATCGGCAAATGTACACTCTAAACGTACATTCCCTGTTCGTGCTATGCTCATATTCTGAGTCCCTAACAAGTCCAAAACAATTACCCCATGATTTTTTGAAAACTTTGAATCGGTTATTCCATTTTCAAATAGTTGAGAGTCATGATCTAGGGATTGCATGGTCAACTCGTACAGAGTTCTATAGGATTTTTGTCAAACGATAGAGTGTACAGTGGAATACCATTCACTTTGCACACAAGGCTAGATAGACCGAAAAAAAATTAAAATAATGGGGGGATTCAGTCCAGGATCCAACGGCACTGCCACTCTTCACAAAGGCCAAAGCCAATTTTGATGGGATTTCTCCATTGATAAATGATGATTCGCTATAGCTACGAGAGCCGGTGGCAATGCGACATTGATTGGTGATCGTATGGGGTACAAGAAGTTTAATGTTGTTGCCATTGGCTCTTATCCTTTCGACTGCCAATGCATCAGAGCTCATAACCTGTTGTTTTCGGACGTGGAGAATTGCCGATGTGATAATGACATTTGCATCGGGTGCTGAAGGAAGTGTTTTTCTTAAAATGAAATTCGATGGGGCCAGCTGTAACTTTATGTCAATCTTGACATTGGGGGGTAGCCATTGGGATATATTGAATATCTCATGATTTAATTTTCCAACCAGATGATACTCCTGGGTCACTGCAGTAGTCAACTCACCGTCAGTATCAACACCTGATCGATATTCATAGCCCAATGATTGTCCTCTCAACTCCTTGTACGCCTTTGGTGTCATCATCATAAATTGTATGTAGCTTGCATAGTTTGATAAATTATTGCTAGTGCTCACCAATGTTCCATTAATAAATACATTAATTTGTTTGAATAGGTTGTGTAGAATACAGTTTTCGTAGGAGAGACCATCGGCAGCAGTTGGAGTTGTATTATCTGACTTTTTCTTCACCGAAACATTTAAATCAATAAATGTTGATGACAAATCAATGAAATAGTCTTCATTGGAAAATATTTGAAAGTGTATATTTTCCGAGAGGGGTTGTTGGGGATGAAATTGTTCATAGTAGCCATACTTGACACTGACATCAACATTTTCAGCATTGAATAGATTCAATGAGGAACTGATTGATGGATAGGCTTCCTTGTGGGGGAGATAAGTCATCTTAAGAGAAGAAATCCTTCTTTGATCTAACAATATTTTTCTTTTTCTTCTTGTGCTTATTGGTCTTCCTTGTTTTATTCCTCAAAGTCCTTATTGATGTCCTTCGCTACCCGCCTGGGTGGAGACTGATGAGTGAATGACGTGCACGCATCCTTTTCAATCCCTCCCCATTTTGTCGAGATTTTAATTTCTCAACAACGGCTCTTGCTGAAGATCTATTATTTTCCTTAACACTCTACTTGAAATTCTTGCCCGACCCCCAGTCCTGTAGTGTTGAGGCAGCAAAATTTGATGCAGCAGGTACAAGATATTTTCTGGCAAGGGGTAGTGCAGAACGAAATAGCCTGGCAAACCAGCTACCAAGACCATAGCCAGACATTGTAGTACGACCCTTGTAGTAGTCCAATCCAATACCTATTTGACTTGGACTCAAAGCACCAACATAGCAATCGATATCGGGGCAGACAAATGGAATTCTTCTATTGTTCATTTTAGGTGATTGTGCTCTCGCCGACAATGGGTCGAAAATGACATGTAATCACTGCTAAGCCTTTTGTTATTGCTAGAGGATCACCCTATTCGCTTCTTAGTGTTAACTGACAGAGTTCCAAATATGAAGTGTTTACAGGAACATACTGAAGATGCTTTATATTATACTGATGAACAAGTTCATGAGTTGTTTTTCGTTAAAGAACACGTAGGAGGGGGACATTTGAATTACCGACTCTCGATGTTTCCACAAAGGATGCATAGAGAAATATGCAAGAGTCCGAGGTGAAACCAGGTGGATAATCCGCAAAAATAACTTGATCCATCCCGTAAACGGTGCCAGCATTTTTCCCATTGATCATATTCTGTTTAAAGCCGGAAACGTCTCTCAGATTATCATTGAGAATAATTATTTCAGTGTCAACAGGTGAGATAATGTAAATCCTATCGTGTTCCAATGAATAATTAAAATGGAATGTATCATTGCTACGATATGAGATTTTTCTATTGATTGTACGACACAAATCTCTCATATCATCATATTCAATATATTTCAATTTAGCATGTGGATATTCGCTAGATTTAAGTGCTTCAACCCATTCATAGTCGACAAAGAGTGTCCAATCGAATGGCATAACTTTTATATCATACACACGATCCTTTCTCAGGATGTCATAGGTATTTTTGAGAATACAGTCGACAAGAGCCACTTCATACGCACCGTCAAATTTGATGGCGGGGGAGAGTTTTGTCCAAAAATCACTTGTCGTATTCAAGTCGTTGTAGAGAGGATCAGAAACATTGGACATGAAAGTTACATAGAAATCATTGGGCATTGTCAATATCTTCAACACCAATCCAAGAATCAAAATCAG
Organism: Artemia sinica; assembly: GCA_027921565.1. Taxonomy (NCBI): domain Eukaryota; kingdom Metazoa; phylum Arthropoda; class Branchiopoda; order Anostraca; family Artemiidae; genus Artemia; species Artemia sinica. The sequence continues at coordinate 36,266,393 of CM051265.1, forward strand.
AGTTGTATCCTAGCCACCGAACAAGTAACTTTTCTTACCCCTGCGAGTACGAGTCTTCAATATCTTTTCAATTTGACAGATTTCACTATTATTTTTAACTTTTTGCAGTTCATAGTCATAAAAGCCGCCGAGAATTTCTTCATCTTTGGTATCGCGCAAACGATAAGTTATGGGTTTAGTGTCTAAGATTTTTGCCACTTTAAAAAGTTCTGTGGACCACAAGTAATTCCCCTTTTCAAAAACATTATTTGTTCTATTAATTCGAACAGTATCACCAACATTGAATTTATTTTTCTTCTTGACAATCGATTCATTGGAATATTGTTTAAGAAAGGTGTCAATTGTATCATGATCAGAATGATGAACTTCCGTTGGGGTTGAGTTGGACAATGATCGATGAGGTCGTTGATTATAAATCAACATGATTTTATCTAAATCATGAATAAAAGCCGATGTATTTTTCAATGTACAATATCCTGAAGTTAAAAGTCGAATAGTTCTTATCAATCGTTCGGCCAATGCAGCCTTTATATGACTATGACTGTGATAGAGCAGTGTACTATATTTCACTAGTACTTTTGCAACATGGGGATTAACAAATTCACTACCACGATTCGTTTGAATTTTTTTATATGAATTCTGTTCGAGAATACTTTCAATGGCCTGAGCAAATTCAACGCCTCTCTTTGATCGCAATGGAATTGCATATGCATAGCGACTAAAAACACTGATTGCAAGTAGAATGTACTTGTACGGTGTATTGTGACGTCTTTGAATCTCATCTAGAGTCAGGAGATCTGCTTGCATTATATGCAATGGATAAAAGGCTTTAGTTTTTCGATATTGATTAGCACGAAGTCTATGATTTCTACGCAGAGTGTAACTTGATTCATTTTGTAGATAGTCTTGTACACTTTTAGAGTGAAAACCAGTGACTTTGGAAAGAGTGGTGGGGGAACTTAAACTCCCCGCTTCACCAATATTTTCATAAACACCTTTCAGAACTTCAACCATTTTGAACGTAAACACGTTATGTAACGTCCGCTACCCTTTTGTATACTAGTTGGTGATGGTGACATGATACGTTTTCGTTTTTTCCTCGCCACCATTGTCAATTTTTTCCACTAGGTGTGCTAGTATTTTCCAAGATTGATTTAAAATCTTCTTCTTCTTCTTCTTCTTCTTCATATTTTAATGGTGTTGTTGTTGATGATGCATGTTCATTTAATTTTTTTAGAATTTGTCTTTTGCTAATAACACTTTTGGGGAAGTTTAATGTATTTAGAAAGTTGAATAGATGAGTGTCAAATGATAAAAGTCTTTTACGATTTGTAACCATATCATAGATTAAATCAAGTAGATTATAGCTCTTGCCCTGAATTATAATCCCTTTCCTATTGCTCTCAACTTGAATATGATCTTGACCACTTTCCATGAGATAGGTTAGGAGTCGTTTACTTTGTTCACGATATGAGTGGGGCATTAGATTTCCAATTTTCAATACAATTGAATCCAATTCCTCCTTCTTTAATTGTGTTCCAGCAGCAGACTCTTGAGGAGATGATTCTTTTTTGTGATCAATACCAGCAATGGCATTCACACGATAGGGCTTATGTTTTTCCACTCGGCGAAGTGCATCTTGAAGTAAAAGCAGTTTTTTATCATCCTCAATATTCTCGTTGTCAAGGAATTTACTCAGATTGTTCTCAAAGTGTTCCACGGGTGAGAGAGCGAGTTCTATTAGAGTCAATTTATAGGATTTTGCCATTCTCACTAGAGAAAACTGTTTACAAGTCTTGCAATTATTGGCAGTAAAAGTCTGAAAAAGCTACCGCCCGCCTGAAGAAGTCGTTTCTTTTTAAAATTCTTTCCTTTGTTTTTAGAGGCCAATGTACGTGCAATGGAACGATGTTTCTTTGCCTGTTGCTTAACTACTTCTGGCAGTTGAACATTACCCTCGGTCAAATTTAAACAAAGTTCAGATATCAGATTAATGAAATCATTGTCAATACCATGTTTGAGTATGGCTTTCCTAAACAGGGTTTTGAAGTGATTAGAACTGAAAAAAGATGTCTATTTTCATGTAGTTTCTTCAGTGTCATGATAGCAACTAATAGGTCTTTTTAGTGTTCACGGGGAGATATACTGTAATTTCATTGTCGAAAATATCTGTGACTACACGCAGATCCTCGGGTGTACTTTGATTAAAATCTAATAGGATATAGCCGTAGGGTTTATTAGTTGCCTGATTGTATGCTGAGAGCAGAAATTTAGGGGCGCCTGGATAGATTTGTTTATTGAGGGTTATTAGCGAGCTAGAATCACGAACAACTCTGTAGATGATATAGTAGGTGCAGTTCAATGCAAGTGTTCGCATACATTTGCTCTGATGAAAGAGATTGTGTAGAACCAGAGTAACGGAAATCTGTTCATGATGAGAGCGAACGGTGAACAATTGCGGCATTTCCTGGGACCATTGTTCAATAGATTCAGCCAGATCGTCAATGATCAGCCAAGAGTTTGGTTCAATAATGCTGAAAACATCAAGTCCCTGTATGAATTTTATCTGCACCAATCCCATCGTGGCAATTGCTTTTATTTTATCGTATGAATCCTGCCAAATACTGTAACAATAGTAGATTTTTTTCGGCTTTTCCACAAACATTTTATCGCAACTTTTAATTATTTTAGTTAAGAGTGTTGTTTTGCCCGACATTGAGGGCCCACACAGAAACGATCTGAATGGTGTTTTAAATTGATACATGTTCCCTTCAATAGTTCACCTGGACAACTAACTGTAGACCATAGTTGTCTAATGACTAAATAATTTCCCTACTACTACTCCGTTCAAGAATAATAATAAGAAGAAGACGAATAAAGAATCACATTTTCTTTTATTATATGCATAAAGAAGGAACAATACTTAAAAAATACTACATTGAAAAAAGCACATTAAACATGAAAAAATACACTTCTTTTTTTAAAATTTATTTATAATAAAAATACAATGTTTACATAGACACAGAGAAAAAACACTTAAATAAATACATTTTTTTTATTTATTTATAGAAAAAATACAATATTTATTAGAATAAAGCGCTTAAAATAATATCACTTTTTTTCAATGCAACACGTATATTTACAAAAGCACAAAAAATCTGCTCTAAGTAAAAAAAGATAACTTTGGTAGTGGCTGGCGGTGCGCCCACCGCTGGCGGCCGCCCCCCCCCCCCAAGGCAGCGAGACCCCCCCCCCCCTATGGATAACACATTTGTCCCGGTCTGAAGTTAAATAGTGCCCAAGGGGGAGGGTAGTCACACCGTCTTGACAAACATAGACCTTGTCGGAAATGGTACTCATGGGAATTTTTTCTACATTTACAGTAAAGTTCCTGTAGTTGAGGGAACGAATTGCCAGCAATTTGGCTCGTGGAATTGTATTTTGAACAATGCAATTCCTATAGACGTCCATGTCGAAATTCTTATCCACATAGCGCGTGGGCACTCCTTTGCAACGTTTCTTGATTTCCTCGTCGTGTGTCTGTATAAAGTACACCTTCGGACTTACAAACATACCACGGGAAATCATGTCGCTTCCCGTTTCTGATTTAAAAAATAAAAGCTGATTTGGCGCCCGACGTTTCACTAGCTCTGGGTAAAGCCCACTCCAATTGGTATAGTCCATCCGTGAGCTGATAATTTCACCGTGCGCCAAATTATCAATTAGATTTGGGATTTTTACTTTTAGCAGTAGAGAATCTGTGTCCCCGTAGCAGACCTCTACTTGCCTCTTTTCCGGCCACTGTACCCTAGCCACATTGTAGTAGAATTCCAACATGAGCTTTTTAGAGATCTCCAAGATCGCACTGCCTGCAGCAATATTTTTATTCAGGACAATACTTCTTTTTTTTTCTATTCAATAGTACCATGTCTGGGCCAACGATCGTGAAGGAAGTGTAATTTGGATCGGAAATAATTCGAGCACATTGTTTGGGATCGTTCACGACGTCACAACGATTCCTATTGCGAACACTCACACATTTTACCGAAAGCCGAATTCAAAATGAGCTTATAAATTTCTTTTTCGGCTTTCGTTTGTGCTTCTGAACGTTTCTTGACAAAAGTGTCAACAAACGTTTTTAGATAGGGTTTTTGGCTAAACTGGAGCGCTGTGTGAAGTTTTGTGACGTTGAAACCGTTTTTGCACATCCATTTTAAAGCCACATGATGTACAACAATACTTTTTTTTCGGCAGAAAGTCAGCAATAAGTTTTTGCTTTGAAGGTGACCAATGCAATCCGTCCACCTCGACTAAACGCCTATTGCGAGGGCTCAAAGAGTCCCTAGTCACAGGTCTATTGATGCACGGTAAAACAAAATCCTTTACTGAATCGTGAAGCTCAACTGGTATCTCCCCATCAATTTCAAAAAACCATCCAACCGGTCCATTCTCCTCAACACTGTTGTCAATGTTGGGGAAATGGGGAGCTTGAGGGTCATTGAACCATTTATAGTCACAGCAAGGTAGCGCATAATGGGACATGGCCGAGGGGTAGAGAGAATTCATATCAAGGAAAACTGCATCCGACTTTGTCCCTATCTTCTCTCCAGTTGGATCAGTTTCCAAGATACGATCCCCGTGAAAAACGTATCCACCCCTCATTGACCTTTCGATGAACAGATACTGATCAATGTCTGTGATTAGCCCAATTTTTTCCCCGCTAATTTTTAGGATGAGGTCCATCACCAGATGAGGAGATGAAAAATAATAGCCCAAATCAAGATTAAATTCCCCATAGATTTTGTCCGTATTTTACACATAATGTCTAACAAAGTTAACACATCACTCGATAAATACAGCTTGCAGTAGTCAAACCCATTTTTACACCCTCCCTCTGCCCACACTTTTTTAGCAAAACTTTATTAATCGGGGGTGCACCTACGATCGTGTAGACTCTCGTAAAACGATTCAATCGAAGAAATAGTTTCCTCGGCGAATCTCGACATGGAACAATAATAATCATAAGGATATATGCCCTTGACCGTCAACAAATCATATAAATCATTTGGAAATTTTTGCTTGAGAAGGGGGAAAGCGTTGCAGCCGTCATCGTTTTTCTGCACTTGAATTAATTCCCTCAATGATTTGGGGAAAAAACTGTAGGAATCTAAAAAGCGAATTTTATTTGTGTGCTCAACATCGTCTTCAACAAATTTCCACATAAATTCCAAAACAAGCAACTTTTCCGATTATTTAGGAATGATTTTGTAGGAAAAGCTGTCTATCACCCATGCATCATCCACTGTTCCATTTCTTTGAAGATGTGCCATTGCTGGTAGCACATACTTCAGATCGTAGTTAGAGTTATGTATAAAAACCGGAAGAAAGAGTTGCTGTTTAATTTTTAAATTACATGAATTGTGAGCCCAACCCCGAAAGTTACTTTTTCCCGTTGAATTGGGGTCAATAAGATGATTATGATCCTGGACCGCGTCTTTTGGGGCATGAACGCCTCTACAAACCCAACAAATTGTCCCCTTTTCTAGTGCCAGTTGCTCTTTATCTGATAATGTCATTGGGTAGTTGGTGTGACGCAATCGTGAAATTGCGCTGTTTGCTGTTTTTATTAAAGACACCAATAACTTTTCCATGCTACCCTCCTCATCCATAGCCAAAAAAAACTCTTCCAACTGCATTTTATTATTGGAATCGCGACGGGCATGCGCATAGGAACACGCAACTAGTTTGTGTTCCTTGACCATATTTGGCCTTGATGGGTCTGATACCTCAACCAGTCTTGATTCACAGTCCAAAGATACTTTATCAACTTGTAGCAGGGAATTTTGGAAATTTTTGAATTGTAAAGCATCTTTGCCTTTTGCCGGCATTTCAATTCTTTGATTGCCATGAATTTTGCAATGTCTCATGTGATCCGAGAATGTTCTTTCAATTTTAAATGAGGAAAAGCACATGGGTCAATAGTGACGTTCCCCATATTTTCTGCCTTGGGATAAGAGTCGACTTATTGCTGTAACGGGGAAAAAATAGCCATAGGAATTTACATCTTTGGGGGGCTCATAAATAACCCAGACCCAATTTTTAACATTATCTACCATCGGTGTCCTAACTGAATACAAAACCCCTTTTTATTTGGTTTCTTTCCCCCATTTACAAATTCCGTGTCATACTGGAGAAAAACCACCCCAACCCAAGATTTTCATTTGCTTTTCTCAAATATAGTTATTTCTTTCAAGGACACTGGATAATTCCCCTCTAAACAGTCAAAATTTACTTTAGGGAAATTTTCTCCACCGTTACGAGCAAGTCCGTCGAGATTTTTCATTGATGAATCTATTCTTAATGTTTTATGGGCTGCTGCTAAAAATGCATATTTAAAGCATTGCAGCCCCGTTTCAAAATTGAAACTCTGAACCCCTTTGGTAGCCGACAAATCTGGGTGGCATTTTATTCGTCGATTACCCGCTCCCCTTAAAATAAAGTTTTTTTTTTAAATCTACTGAGATTCAGATCCATGTGTTCAATGTATAAAACAGTGGACCCGCTTCCCCTCTCGTTAAACATGTCCAAAGTTGATATTAATTTATTTACCCAGTTGAAAAAGTTGCCCTCAAATTCATTTAGACCAGGGTAAAAAGTTTGGTTGCCAGTTGAAAAAAGAAAATAAATAATATCCCCAGATGTCCCTTTTGTAAATAAACTTTTTGATTTACTGATGCTTTAATCCCCCCTTGACCCCCCCATTTCTGAATCTGAATCTCAATTTGTGCTCGAATTTGGTCAATGTAGCTATGGAGAACATTTACAGGGTCTGTTAAAATGACCCCACCGTCAATCACGTTTTCCTCGGGAGGATTAAAATCTACCCTATATGTTTTTAAGTGACCTAGAGCAGGCTCTAACAAATAAAATTCATGTAATTCCGGGGACATGCCACTATTTTCATGTCCTCCACCTATTTGCACAGGACCCAATTCACTAATTATAAAACTATCGTCAAAAATATCCCCGGGAACATTAGGTCCAACAATTTGCATAAGACTGTCCATTTCTTCAGCTGTAAATTGCAAATCCAGGGGGATATTAAATGGCATACCTTCACTAACGTTATCCGGCGAGAGGGGACAATTATCCATGATACTTTGAAGTCCCGAGCC